>CAIGRB010116012.1:67947-97070 GCA_903798255.1 Fraxinus quadrangulata
CCTTACACTCTAGAGATTGATTCACAATATCTAGTTTATTGAGGCACAATGTAGACTCCTAGAGGTCAGCTACAATTTATCTCTAACTAGCTCAAGTTCATTGAGCTTCTTAAGCACGACTTTATTCACATTCTTAATCTTAAGACTCTCTTCAAAAAAATTTTGATAAGCCTCACGAATCTCTTCCTCATCTTTCTCAGATTGCTACTATTATCTATTTCCTCAACTTTCTCTCTGTCCTTATCAAATTCACTTTAATCTTGGCAATGAAGACCATAAACTTCCCACTCTCCTCATGTGTAGACATCTCACTTTGATTATCTGAGCTAGACTCGTCATCAGTAAGAGTTGAATTCATAGCTTTACCCTGCTTTATCTTACCATTAAGACACTCACTTCTATAGTGGCCAAAACTTTGAGATTTATGAAATTTCACAAATATAGATCTCTTTCTAGATTCTCTGGAATCACCTCTATGTCCTTCTTTAGTCTTTTTCTTATTTCTAAACATTTTTTTGAAAATTCTTAATAAAGTAGGCTATTTCCTCATCATTAAATGATTCCAAATTAGAAGAATCATAGTAATAATCCCTAATAGTGTTGAATTATCTTTTTTAGGTTTAACTAATGTTAGTTTATAAGTCTGGAGAGATCCAACTAATTTTTCAATCTTAACAATATATAGATCATTGCTCTTTTCGATAGCCGTAACTTTATGCCTAAATCTCTCAGGTAAGGATCTTAGGATTTTTCTGAAAATCTTAGCCTTAGGAATTCTCTTGCCTAGGTTAAAAGTAGAATTAACTATGTCATTCAAGTTTGCATAGAAAACATCGAAGGTCTCATCATCCTTTATCATAATCTCTTCAAACCTAGTGGTCAACATCTGTAACTTAGAGTTTTTTATAGCGTGAGTTCCCTTATGCGTTGTCTGTAAAATATCTCAAAACCTCTTTAGTAACCTCACACATGGACACACGCCTAAACGATTCAGGTGACACACCCATAAATAGAGCATGTAAAGCCTCACTGTTCCAATTACACTAATCTAAATTAGTCTTCAACCAATTAGCTATTGGAGTGGGGATGACAACATCATTAACAGTGCTAGATGTTTAATCAATCAAGTCAATTTTATCTTATATTGAATCGCCACAATAATAAATAAAGTAGTAAATAACACAATATGATGACGGAGAAAACTCTTAATTAGGTAGAAACTTTGGGACCAAGCCAATAGTTTTCACTATAAACAATATGAACATACAGTACAATCTAGCCTAGAAAATCCACTAGACTCGCTGATCTAATTTTTGCAATCTCCAAGACCCTCAGTAAACTCATATCTGCTCCCAATCTTCTGAAATTGTCTATCTCATGTGGATAACCAAGAATAGTTTGTTCTTGTACTCTTTTTGTACTTCTAGTCCAACATTTCTTAATCTTCATCAACCTGTTAAAGATATTGAAAAAGTACCTTCTTGATTAAATTTAGGAAGTGAATGCTTTAAATTATTTGACTATGATATTTTCCAACTTGTGGTTTATTAATCTCAAGAATCAAAGAGTTCATCTCAATGTCTTGATGTATTCTTAGATCTTGGATTGATGTTATGAGAATGTAAAATAATTATCAACCACGCCAAAAAACATACTGGGCATTTGGTATTTAGGTAGTATAGAATACATAAAAAATTTTAAAAAACGCAAATTAAGATTTCACGTATAATATTGTCACTCGAGCGTCAGGCTAGCGACAGGGAGTGAGAGGTGTATCGCTCGAGCGATAGGCGGGCGACAATGATTCTGCTTTTTCCACTCGAGCATCATCTAGGTGACAGGTTAACGTTAATCCGACGACTCTTTCTTTTTGTTCCATACTTGAACTCAAAGACTCCTAGTTCATCTATACAACTCTCTAAAAAACTCCTTAACTAGTACAACTCTTTTATAACAATCATATGCTTTTATAATAATCCTTTTGTCTAAAGAATTACCAATACAATATAAATCCTAAGAGTTTTCCACGTCCCGTGGAAAACATCTTGCACGGTTAAATATCGAAAAACTACCATGACTCACAAATATTCATAGTTGAACCCTAACAAAAACATTATATCATCAATTTTGTGGTACAGAATTATAAGATGATACGTCATAATATCGATTTGAGACGTATAATAGACTATTTAAGTCTATCAAGGACTGATTTGCTCTAATAATGAAAGTTTGGGAATGTTATCTTCAAGCAATAAGAACGAGACCAGTGTTTGGGTGTATTTCCCTACATATAAACGGAAATTGTATTTTAGCTTGAAATCTGAGAAAAAGAAAATATAGAATTATATTTTTTAAAAAAATTAATTTTAATTCAATTTCATTTATGTTGAATGATATTTTTTTGATTTTTCCTTAAATTTTTACTCATGAATTTACGAAAAGAAAGATCATCAAACATTCATTCTAATTATTATTTTATTTATTTAAGTGATATGACTTGAAAGAAATTGCAGCATGCTTGAACATAAATTTAGTTCAAGAATTTTTATTTAAAATGATAAATTTCAAGATCTTTTTTTTTGTTGAATCACTTTGCTATTTCATGACCCGAATTCTCCATATTTTAGCACTCTAATGGACTTAATCACGATCACAACGGAAAATAATTATTATCCATAATTTAAGTGCATAATATTGTGATTTTTCATGCCAAAAATAGTGATTTTAGGACCTTTTCAATTTTGTTGCATTTTCACATGCGAATTTTACACCATTTTCTGCTATGTATTTTCTCTCTTTGTTGTAGACAATAATAAGAGGCTATATGAGAGTCAAGGGATGTTATAGGGAGCTGTATATTTAAATTACAAGTTCAAACCATCACTCAACCCCTTTGATGCCCTATGGGTTGGATTACCTTTACCCCACAATCCGTGTTTTTCAACATCTCCCACTCGTACATGAAAGGTTTAACCCGAATCACAAGTGACAACGAATATCACAAGATGAATGCTTTTCAAGTTCTATCTCACAAAAATTCATGAGACGAATAAATTGTGTAGTCAACGAGTAATATTAAAGCTTACGATACTATGAATCTTTTAGGAATATATAGTAGCTCTACTAGAGAAATATTATATTTCGCTATAGCCTTAACTTAATTTCAATATTAATTCAAATATTTCTTATCCTTCGAATATTTATAGAATATACTTGAAGTCCACATTGTATCATCGTATTCTAAATTACGTTCTATATCTTAAATGGTTAGCACAATTGTCTGGCCGACGAATGCAAATATAAACATTGGTCAAAATAGATTTTCTTTCCTACTTTAATCCCCAACTTTAAATCGGTTGCTTTCCTAGACATGTCACATAAAACTGAATCAAACATAGTTATTGGTAACATATTAAAGTAGCATCACCAAAATAAAATTTCAAGAAACAATCAAAAGTCATAAGATTATATATGAGGTTATATAAATCTTAATGTCTCATGCAATGGAAAAGTAAGGATCCATTCACTCATTTATCTAATATTGGTTGTAAAAGCATACGTGATATAAAACACGTGCTGCGTTATTTTCTCACTCTATTAGGGACGTATGTCATATTCTTTAAAAAGATAAATAACATCTTACATATCCTTGTTCAAGTATTTCTTGATACCTAATTTAAGTTCTCCTTATGTTCATTCTTCTAGGCAATTTCAAACTAAGAACTCGTTCTGGCTATTAATAGTTTTAATGAATAGGCAAAATCCATTTCGATTACTTACAATAATCTCATCTTGATATTTCATCAAAGCGATTAGATCATGTACACTACACAATCCTTGGTCTCATTTATGTACATTACAAAACCACATAAGGTAATTATTAGTGTGAGTGAGCCAATCTTAACGTGTTCAACATACTTTATATGTGCATGCAAATCATTCTCGTAATCCAAACAATAGGTTATAAATGAACTCAAATTTGTTTATTTATGGACATACAAAGTTCAATCAAGAATTTTCTGATAAATTAAGTATCACATTCTACACAATTCTAGATATTTGACATTACAAACATGTATTTCCCTAAATATCTTCAAAATATGATGATTACAAATCATCATGTACGTAGATATATCACAAATATATTTTCTTTGCTAATGTCTCTCAAAGAAATACCATCTAGTGTTTGGTTCCATCGTGATATGTGAGATTATTAACACATGAGATAGTTGCATAACTATCATGGATCTCATATTCTTAACTAGTATCGTTAGATGTGCAATACATCTATACCAATCAATTTCTTCAACTACCAAGATATACATTACAAGATATGCTTCTTGCTACTCTATATGACAAGAGTTCACAAGTCTAATAACTATGTGTGCTCAACTAACTTTCATTTTTAGTCGACATTTGCGTATTTATTCCAATCACAAGTTATCACTTGACAACAAATAGAATAACTAGCAACAATGCCATTTAGGTATTACAATATCCTTTCTAAGGATAATATTGATACTTACTGACTAAATACATGGCATGACAAATGTTAGGGCAAATATACATCATAGGATATTTCTAACTCCTATCCATACTAAATATGATTTTTTGGATATTTCTCTGTGCACTTATTGAGTCCTTGAATATATATGACGATTCAGATGGTCTCCTTTTGATAGAGTAGTGCCAATAGGATAGCAATTCTACAGTTTGAAACATTTTAGAATCTTTATAGTATATAACTCTTGTAGTAAAGCAAGAAGATTAGAATAATCTTTTAACACAGAGCAAACAATTTTGTAAACCCATGTCCTTTGTCTCAAAGATTGAGAACAACCATTTCAAAATGGTCTTAATAGACTCATTCTTACGCGTAGCGATTATATTGTCATTAACATCTAAATTAGACTCACAACCCTTCCATTAAAACTTTACATAAATAAAATGATTTTCATCCATAGTTGACAAAATTTTGTATAAGATTTAAACCTTGTTAAAACTCAAGTATTACTGTCATGATGATTTTATTAGGCTATGGGTGTAAATATAAAGTTATCACAATACTGAAAGGCCTTTAACATGATATCTACATGTCAAATTATGTGGATCTCTTCAATCAATTCTCATTTTAGAATAAAAACACTGTCTAAAGATTTACTTGGTGTAACTCTAAATTTAAACACACTATCACGACTAGCATAGGCATAAAGATGTGAATCTTACTGTCATGGGAAAAATCCATCTAACTCAATACACTTATATTGCGTAGAACCTTTTTCCATAAAAAAATCGATCTTTATCTATCATAAACTCATTAGTCTTCTACTTAATTTTTAAGAACCTGAATATTCTTAATAAACTTAATGTCCAATTAGAATTTCCACCATATTTCAGATTTGCCTCGAATTCTATACTCCATATATATTTACATAATTTTTCTCAATTTGTTTTCTCTTCGTGCTCATATAAGTAATGGAATTAGACTACTCCCACTTGAATTAGAAACTTAATACAACTCTTGTGTATTTAATTGATTCACCAATACACATAGTATTAATTTCACTGATATTCTCCAAACACGTGTCTTTTACTAGGGAAAATATCACATAATATCTATCCAAAATCTCACTAATGTACTTTTGGACTCTCATTTGTATCTTATAGAGATACATCTCATTCTTAAGATACTCATGTTTTCAACCTAATTTGGAAAAATCAAGAACTCATGTAGCTGATCTTAGTCTAAGATAACCCATATTTGGTTATCTACATGTTCAAAACGTATACAATTTGGACCAATAGTATTGAGTGAGAAAGATCTGTTAACCAACACTTAACCAAAATAAAAAACAAACATAAATTGGATTGCATTATCTTAACCCTCATGTAATTCGGAGATACTTCATTCTTTCTACTGATTTGAGCACGAAATCGAGCGCGTCAAAGTCAAGCTCAGGAAAGAATCCGTGATTATCGAAGGAGGTCCGATGACACGGCGAGAGCAAAGTGGGTGAAAGAGATGATGAGATTGCTTACACAAGCTACGGTAGATGAAATGTCGAAATTAACAAGTTAAGGAACAACTTTCATGAAGGTTTTGATGGTCGAAACTAATTGAAGAATCGTGTTGCAAGCAACGGAAGAAAGAGCCATGGAACTCAACTATGTGACCGCATAGTTGAGATAGGCATCCAGTCGCATCCCTGTAAACCGTAACCAACATGGGCCATTTTCAGTGAACTATGCGACCGCATTCAGAACAACTATGTGGCCGCATAGTTAAATCCGGTAGCGTAATTTTCAGTTTTTGGAAATTTCATAATTATGTTAGAATTTTATTCCAATTGATATTCTTGTGAGCTTTAAGGGGATTATGCACGTTTTTTGACCAATTTCTAGGATAGTATAAATAGGATTTTATTTTTATTTTCATTGTAATCTGGACACATTATTAATGAGATTTATTAAGAGACAAATTTGCTTTCGAATGTTTGTTCTTCGTTGGACGAATCACGAATTTATCAAGATTCTTCTTGTGGTGTTCAAATCAATTGGTGATATTCTCAAATATTCAATTAAAAGGGTCAACATATTGTTTGCGTATTGTTGGTTATTTTGATTCGTTATTTTCGAATCAAATCTAAAAATTTGATTACTTTGGCTTTCTTGCGTTCGACTTCAATCTAATTGTGGGTTTCGTAATTCTTCGTTACGTGGGTTCACATTAGTTAGTACTAGAACTTAGGCTCCAAAATCAAGGTTATATACTTTTCCTTTTTCTTTTGAGTCTTTATTTTCTTGTTCTTGCATTTTTCGTATTCTTCTATTTAAGTCTTTTGATTTGTAATTTTTCCATCAAAAATTCAAAAGTTATTTTTGTGCTCATTTTGTGTCCAAATGAACTTCTGGTTTCTGTGCCGATATCATAGTTGAATTCCGAGTAAAAAAAAATCGGAACAAAAAAATCTGAAAATTCAGAAAATCCCGTGAAATATCAAATTCAAGTTCAATTTCTTCTTTCTTGAGTCTTCAAAATTTTCAAAAAAAAAATCTCACTTAAAACCCTGATTTGAATTCTACGAGAATAATTCCTGATTGAATTCGAATTTGTCATTTGAAACACTTGGACAAAAGTATTGAGTGGAAAAAAGTAGAATTGTGATATCAATAGAGGGAAAAAGTCGAATTGAGTAATACACGAGCGCACATTTGTGAGGCAGAAATAAATTTTAGATTTAAGATGTCTAACAGAGACGGATCAACACCAGGTCTAAAAAAAACCAAACCAACATGTCGGATGAGATGATACGTAGGTTTGAACGGTTATTTGAAGATGTGTGGGATAGATTGGATAGACAAGACACGAAGTTTGCTAACTTGCGTAGAAAAGTTCCAAATATACGGAGATAGGGTAGGAGGGAGCCTGGGATGAAGGTACGTGAAGAATATGATTATGGGAGTGATGCGGAAGATGAGGCATAATCTGGGTTGAAATGGATAGGATGAGAAATAGAGGAGATAGGCTTGAACGAAGTGGTAGAAAGTTGGTTGGAGACGAGGTAGATGGAAATATGGACAACATAAAAATGTCCATTCTACCATTCAAAGGAAGCAGTGATCTGGAGACTTACTTGGAGTGGGAGAAAAAGTTTGAATTGATCTTTGACACAACTATTCGAAGGAGAAGAAGGTGAAGATAGCAGTCATTGAATTCACCGACTATGCAATCACTTGGTTGGATCAAATGGTGGTAACGAGGAGGAGAAATAGGGAATGTCCGATCAATACATGGGAGGACTCGAAAGCTATCATGCGAAAGAGGTTTGTACCTAATCACTACTACCGAGAGTTTTATCAAACACTACAAATTCTCTACTAAGGATCGAAGAGTGTGGAGGACTATCAAAGTGAGATAGAGTTTTTGATGATTAGGGCGGATGTGGAGGAGGATCGGAAGGCACCATGGTACACGTGGCTATGAAGGTGGAGAGGCAATTGAAGAGGAAGGGGACAACAAGGTACTCATCGGGTGCTTCGGGTTCTAACTATCCTTGAAACCAAAGTGGGACAACAACAAAGGAGATGGGGCTATTTCTAGGGGTAAAACTAAATTGCCAAAGGAAAATGAAGAAAATGCTAGCAAGAAAATGGAATCTCAGCCATCAAGGAGTCAAGACATCAAATGCTTGAAGTGTTTGGGTTCGGGGCACAACGCTTCTCAATGTCCAAACAAAAGAGAGATGATTTTGCGGGATAATAGAGAGGTGGTGAGTGAGTGAGAGTGATTATGAAGGCATGCCAAAATTGGAGGAGGTTAGTGATGGAGCCAGAGTGGAATATGCTATTGGGAGCTATTGGTCACGAGATGAGCTCTTAACACTCAAATTAAGGCGGATGACTTGAAGCAGCAAAGAGAAAATATTTTCCATACATGGTGCCACATCAATAATAAGGTATGTATGCATCATTGATGGTAGGAGTTGTACAAATGTAACCATACACTATGCCACATTTATAATAACGTATGTAGCATGATCATTGATGGTCTGAGTTGTACAAATGCAGCTAGCACTAATCTGGTGGAAAAATTGGGATTAAATATACTTAAACACCAAGGCCCTATAGGTTACAGTAGCTGAATGAATGTGGGGAAGTTAAGGTGAATAGAAGGGTATTAATAAATTTTTCAATTAGTTGTTATCATGACGAAGTATTGTGCGACGTAGAACCTATGCATGCAAGTTATATTTTGTTGGGAAGACCATGACAATACGATAGGAAGGTGATACATGATGGGTAAAAAAATAGGTACAACTTTGTCAAAGGTGGAACGTATATTTCACTTCCACCATTAACACCGGCACAATTGTATGAAGACTAAATCAAATTGAAAAATGAGGAAGAAAAGAGACAGAAAGAGTTAGAGAAAAATAGAGAAAACAGTCAGCAAGAGAGAAAACAATGAATTGGCAAGTAAGAGAGAAAACAGTGAGGTAGTTGAAAGAGAGAGAGAGAGAGAGAAGAGCCACATGAGAGAAAAGAAGAGAGGGGTCTTCCAAGAGAAGAGAAAAGTCGAGAGCAAATTTCTTACAAAAGAGAGTGAGTTGAAAAAAGCGATAATGGAGAGACAACAAATGATTTTGTTGGTGTACAAGGAGTCACTCCTCAATTTTGAGGTATCTAACCCAATATCCCTCCCTATCTTGGCTATTTCTTTATTGCATGAATTTGAATATGTATTTTCGAAGGACGTGCCTAGTAGGTTGCCACCCATTCGAGGCATTGAACACCAAATTGACTTCATACCCAATGCAGTCATTCTAAACCGACCAGCTTATCAAAATAATCCTGAGGAGACAAAGGAACTTCAAAGGCAAGTGGAGGAGTTGATGAGTAAGGGGTATGTGAGGGAGAGCATGAGTTCATGTGTCGTGCCTTCCTACTTGTGCCAAAGAAGGATGAAACTTGGAGAATGTGCTGGATTACAGGGCCATCAATAACATAACGATAAAGTATCATTATCCTATTACTAGGTTAGATGATATGTTGGATGAATTATTTGGTGCATGCATATTTAGCAAAATTGATCTTAAGAGTGGTTACCATAAAATTCGAATAAGAGAATGTGATTAATGGAAAACGACATTTAAAACTAAATATAGCTTGTATGAATTGTTGGTCATGCCGTTTGGACTCACTAATGCACTGAGCACTTTTATGCATTTAATGAACTATGTTTTGCATGCATTTATAGGCAAATTTGTTGTGGTTTACTTTGATGACATTTTAATCCACAGTAAGGACCTCAATGAACATATTGAACATTTGCAATGTGTGGTAGTAATTTTAAGAAAAGAACAACTTTTTCTAACTTTAAAAAGTGCACATTTTTCATGAAAAATGTTGTGTTTCTTGGATATGTGGTTAGTGTTAAAGGAATAGAGGTAGATGAAGAGAAAATAAAAGCTATTAAAGAATTGTCAACACCTAAAAGCATAATCGAGGTAAGAAGTTTTCACGGTTTGGCTACTTTTATAGGCGATTTGTAAGGGATTTTAGCACACTTGCCACACCACTCACTGAAGTTGTTAAAAAGAGTAGAGGTTTTAAATAGGGCGATAAACATGAGCGTGTATTCAACACTATTAAGGATAGGTTGTGTAAAGTACCGATTTTAGCATTACCTAATTTTAACAAAACTTTCGAGATTGAGCGTGTTGCATCAGGTATAGGCATTTGAGCAATTTTGATGCAGGATAGGAGGCCGATAGCTTATTTCAGTTTTGATGAGTAATTGAAACGTTTGCTGGGTCAAGGTAAGCAGAACAAAAGACATGCTAGATGGATCGAATTTATTGAGACATTTTCCTATGTTATCCGATACAAATAAGGTAAGGAAAATGTGGTGGCGGATACATTATCTCGAAGTTTAGATTGGAAAAAGAAGGCCGAGATGGTGAAGTCACTCCATGAGAAGGTGAGATTGCAAATTGAAAACAAAAACAAGCATTATGCATCACAAGCTAACAAGGGCCGGAAGAGCGTTTCATTTGAACCCGGTGATACGGTTTGGGTACATTTGAGAAAAGAACGCTTTTCAGAGCAAAGGAAATCAAAGTTGCAACCATGGGGAGATGGACAATTTCAAGTCCTCGAGAAAATCAATGACAATGCATACAAGTTGGATCTTCCTGGTGAGTATAATGTTTCGGCTAATTTTAATGTATTTGATATATATATATATATATATATATCTCCCTCTTTCTCTCTTTTTCTTTTTGACGCAGGTACAGATTCGAGGACGAATCCTTTTGAAGAGAGAGGGGATGATGTGAGCACAGAGTCGACCATATCAAAGTTAAGTTTGGGAAAGAATCTGTTGATTATCGAAGGAAGTCCGATGACACGATTGAAAGCAAAGCGGGTGAAAGAGACGATGAGATTGCCTGCTCAAGCTACGGTGGATGAAATATCGAAGTTAACAAGCCAAGGAATAAACTTTCATAAACAGGTTGATAGCCAAAACTAGTTGGAGCATCGTGTTGCAAGCAACGGAAGAAGGAGCTGCATAGCTCAACTATGCGACCGCATAGTAGAGATAAGCATGTGGTCGCATGCCTATAAACTGAAACCAACATGGGCCATTTTCAGTGAACTATGCGACCGCATTCAGGACAACTATGCAGCCACATAGTTGAACTATGTTCTTTGTTGGACAAATCACAAATTTATCAAAATTCTTCTTGTGGTATTCAAATCAATCGGGTGAGATTCTCAAATATTCAATCAAAATGATCAACTTATCATTTGCGTATTATTGGTTATTTTGATTAGTTATTTTCAAATTAAATCCAAAACTTTGATTACTTTGCCTTTCTTGGGTTCGATTTCAATCTAATCATGAGTTTCGTAGTTCTTCGCTACGTGAGTTCACATTACTATATTAATTTTGGGAGTAGCATTGTATGTTGAGAGAATACGTCCATTTAATTAGGTTAAAAGAGATGAAATATGTCATAAGGAGATTTGCATTAGCTTACCTCGCTTCATTTCATCTCATTCTAATTTCTACATTTTTCTAAATATCAGTAAGTTGTCATTTTGCATGTGTTTTATAACTTATCATGATTTCGGTAAGTCATGACTCTATCTGATATATTCCACTAGTAAATTGTAATTTTTATCGTAAATGCATGCGCGTGCTTTTGGTTAAAAGGAACATAATTTATGCACCAAAATTTCCAACATTCTTAAGACTTATTTATCATTGATTTCTCTGATTTATTTATTCTCCTTATTTTCATTTGTCTTCTGATTTTGCATCAGAAACGACAAGGGAATTTTATATTTTTTTTGAGATTTTATTGTGTTGATTTTTACGTGAAATTTGGTTTTGCAATTTGCAGAAAAGTAAATGTTACTAATTTGGATTGCATGAGCACATCTTTTTCAGTAATAATGTTCGGTATTGCACATGTATGGTGTGATTAAAATATCGGATTGCAATAAAATTATTTTAGTATGATATATTTTGTTTATGTGTGATTTTACATGAGGAGTTTATTGTGAAATTCAACGTGTCAGTTAAACTTGATCAAAATTAAAGTCGCTAATGTTTTCACATCCAGACATGTTTAATTCTCACTTCCTAATTCCCCAATTTTGTTGATTTGGTGTAATAATAATGTCATTTTGTGACATGTTGGTACTTAATGGTACCGTGCTATAATTTAATATTTAAAAACTTTATAAATTGTTATCGTAAGAAAATAACTTCAATAATTATTAATGTTGCTACCAAAAATTGTCACCTGAATGATCTCGCCCTGGCTGGTTGAACTCCGCAGGGTTTGGTCCTCAATACCTGAAACAAAAGCGTCGAGCTATGTCCTCGTTGCCCCTCCGATACTTAAGTCAGAGAAGGGAATTGTGTAAGAGATTGTATGCTGGAATATTAATAATCACGTACCTAAATAATGAGGCTGGGCTAAGTACTTATAGACGTTGGAGGTGTTGTCCTGAAAGGACTAAACCTTTCCTTAGTTAGTTTAAGGTGTTTGTGTTAGAATTCTACAATTTAAGTTAGGGTAGAATTCGTAATGAAGTAGGAGTCCGTGTTTAAATAGGATTAACATTTGTAGGGGTCGTACATTAGGGTCAACGAGGATATGTGGGATAGTGTTTGTGACCCGACCTATTGTTTGGGCAGATCTCGAGCTCGACCTCGACCTCGAATTTGGACTGGCCCATTTTGGTAGGCAAAGCTCAGCCTATTCAGGTCGAGTTCGGGTCTTGGATCATCACAGGCCCCCGTGCATCAAGAGAGCAGCTGAAGGATATGTTATCGAGTTGTGTAACAAGATGCATCGAGGTGCAATTGGACCGAGTCGAACTTAATGGTCCACTGTGCGTGATAGCTATCTGCCACGTGTCGACCATGTGTAGGTTAAAAGAGAGCGACCTTGGATGGGTGACACGTGGCATTACCCAAGGGCCAAGATTTCAAGACCTTTGACCTTCCTCTAATCCCTATAAATACCCCTTTTTCACCTTTCATTTTTTCACTTTATTACTTTTAACTTTGAGCCTGAGCAGATCGAATTCGGGGATTAGAGTTCTGTAATTGTCGATCTCAAGAGGTAAGTGTTCGAGCTCTAAAGTTGTTTATTTATAATGTCTAGTAGTAGTAGTGAGGGATCGAGTGGTAGTAGTAGCCAAGCGTTTAGAAGTTTGACTATTAGGAGCCCCGAACCTCAAGATACGTCTATAATTCCAATGGCTATGCCCATTACTACACACCCCAAGGTTGAATTTGTATTGACTTGACCTAGGACATACAAAGAACATGTGGTCATAAAAATAGCTAGGGAGTTCGAGGTTATGCCTTCGTGTGATGTTAGAACCCCCAAGCCAAGTGAAACTGTGTTGGATACTCAGGAGGGAGAGATGACCTTTTCTGACTTAAGCGTCGAAGGGGCGATGAGGACATACCTCGACGCCTTTGTTTCAGGTATTGAGGACCAAACCATGTCGGAGTTCAACCAGCCAGTGTGAGATCATTCAGGTGACAATTTTTGGTAGCATCATTGGCACCGTCTGTGGGAAACGCTACCAGAAGCCATGGTTAACACTCGTTCAGAAAATCTCTCGGCAAGCTCATCCACCCCCAACCAGCCCCTACTAGAGACCATTCGTGTCCCCAGGAGATATAGTCAAGAGAACCGCAACACCCGTCAGCAACAATCACTCTCGGAGCATTTGAGGAACTCCGCCACAAGTGGCCACGTTGACTCAGCTATTGCAACAGAGAAGCATACCCCCATTATTATCCTAGCAGAGTGTTCTTGTGGCAAATGAGCGAGTTCCTGGGCCCAATCATGGTGAGGCCGGAACCTTAGATGTACCGCATGTGCCTATAGGTTCGACATCGATTACTTTGGATCAACTGACTTGGCGAGAATCATTTAGGAAGGAATGACTGTTGAAATGCTTTAGAAGTCTCAAGCAACAACATGGTTCACCCCCAACGCACCTTTTACCCTGAAAGTCTTGTCATATCCCCTACCGAACTGGTTTAAGTACCCTCGGGTAAAGGAATATGATGGGACAACCGACCCCATCAATCATCTTAACATATACACGGACATCATGAACTTACAGGTCGGACCCGATGCTGTAATGTGTAAGGCCTTTCCTCAGACACTCACAAACGTAACCAGGGATTGGTTCTCCACTTTGGAGCCCAACTCCATATCCTCATTTTCAGACTTGGCTGACAAGTTCTCACCTTTTTTACGAGTAGCAAGCGCATCAGGAAGATAGATGGGTAGCTCATGCAGATGCGATAGGGACCCAACGAGACACTTCGTGATTTCATGACAAAGTTCAATAAGGAAAGATTAATGATTTCGGACCTACATATCACAGTGGCAGTCTCTGCTCTAACGTATGCCATAAGATGTGAGACGTTTAAGATGTTACTGTCGAAGACCCCTCCCAAGTCAATAACCGACTTACTTACCCTAGCTAAGAAATATATTAATATGGAGGAGACCATGTTCCTAAGAAGAGATGCCCCGACATCGAAGAAGATCGACCTAAAGAGGCCACATGAGTCGAACAAACGCCATGATCCTTTCAGAAGCAAGCCAAGGTAAGACCCATCCCCAACACCTTTCACTCACTTGAACACAACCAGGTCTAACATTTTGATGGAGATCAAAGACGTTAAAGAGTTGAAGTGGCCTCCTAGACTGCGTGCTCCTCCCGAACCCTATGATAAAAGTAAGTACTACAACTTTTATCGAGATCATGGACATACGACTGAAGATTGTTTCACTCTGAAGAGGGAGATAGAGGCTCTCATCAAGTGGGGTTTCCTAGGTGCCTACGTCAGTAATGACAAACGTCAGCGGAACAACCAAAATAAAGGGAAGACTCTTGAAGATATGGGAGATAAGCAACTAACAGCGAGAACTATCAATATCATTGTATGAGGGACAACATTAGGAGGGGACTCCAACAGCGGGCATAAACATTACACAAGGCAATATCCCTCGATCTCGAGCATGGAACTAGGCAGTGTAGAGGACATCACCTTCGGATCAAAGGACTTAGAAAACGTGTCTTTTTCTCATGACCATGCCCTGGTTATATCGACAATCATTGCTAATTTCGAGGTAAGGAGAATTCTAGTGGACAATGGGAGTGTAGCTAACGTATTATCACATGAGGCTTTCGTTCAAATGGGTATTACAACTGAGCAGCTCAAGCCGGTCAAAACCCCCTTCAAGGTTTCGAGAATGGTGTTGTTATTTCAGAAGCCATCGTGGGGTTATCTCTTACCTTATGATCAGAGGGGAGGCAGGTTACGTAAATTACAACCTTTCAAGTAGTCCATGCTCCTATAGCCTACAATGACATACTTGCAAGACCTTTACTGAACAGGATCAAGGCGATTATCTCAACTTTTCACCGGCAGTGAAGTTTCCTACTGGTAATAGGGTCGGAGTCGTTCGAGGAAGTAAAACTGTAGCAAGATAGTGCTACGTTGCCAGTGTCTGTGAGATTAAGACAGATGTCATGTAGCTTTTTGAGGTCAAGCTAGACCTCAAGCATGGTAGGAGGCTTGTTCCGATAGAAGAGATGGATGAGGTCAAGCTCGAGCCAGGAAAGAAAGTCACCATCGGTCGAGATCTTGATGCTACGACTAAGGCCCAACTTATTAGTTGTATGTATACGCCTAGAATGTTGAAGACATGCCCGAAATTGACCCTGAAGTGGCAGTACATAGACTTAACATAAACCACATCGGTGGGACACGCTCGGACACATTGAGGTCGTTCCATTCCATTTAGGATTAGGAATAGGCGTAATCGGACCTGCTTTTTACATATCTGGGACCCTATTCACCTCTTTGAGCTTCTATTGAATCGAGAAATAGGGACACAGTTTGACACGAGGTGAGACCTGATTGGCTCCAAATCTTATAGTTGTAGAATATCAAGAGAACAAGCACGCGAGAAAAAGCAAGCGTCACCATGCCAAATGTGTCCGAAGAAGAAGAGCAAAGCAAACGAAGCATGCCCAAAAGTAAACCAACCCGTTGGACTGCTACGAAAAACACCATCGGATTTCCAAATCCAAATAGAAGAACTCACATTGGGTTTTCTTATGGTATATCTCAGTATCGAGGATGATACCAAAGAGGTTTTGATTGATCAAAAAGAAGAATCTACTTCCAGATGTAAAGCCAATAAAGCAAAGGAGGTGGTAGTTTACGCCAGAACGGCGAGAAGCCATACGAGAAGAAATTGTAAAGCTCATTAACTCGAGATTTATTTGGGAAGTCCAGTATCCTGATTGGATTGCCAATGTTGTTCTTGTTAAGAAAGTTAATGGGAAATGGCGACTCTGTATCGACTTCACAAACCTAAACAAAGCATGTCCCAAAGACAGCTATCCCCTACTTCGAATCGATAATCTTGTGGATAACACCTCAGGTCATAAATTATATAGTCTTTTGGCTTACTCAGCCATTTATTGTCATAGAGTCATGTCATTCGGTTTGAAAAATGCAGGAGCTACGTATCAAAGACTCGTCAACAAGTTCTTTGCCATTTTGATAGGTAAAAACATCGAGGCATACGTGGACGACATGGTCGATAAAAGCAAGCATACGGATCATCATATCTCCAACCTTGAGGAGGTCTTTGCTACCCTACGAAAATATAAGATGAAGTTGAACCCTACGAATGTGCATTTGGAGTGGCATCTGGCAACTTCTTAGGATTCATGTTCACACACACATAAGGGGATAGAGGCCAACCCTAACAAGATCCAAGCCTTGGTATCTATGGAGCCCCCGAATTGCAAGAAAAACATTCAGAAATTACTAGGTCGGGTCGCGACTTTGAACAAATTCGTATCCCGAGCAGCAGACAAGTGCTTTCCATTTTTCAAAGTTCTAAAGGGTAACCGAAATTTTGACTTGAATGAGGAGTGTAATTTAGCCTTTCAAGAACTGAAGCAAACATTGGCAGCACCTCCAGTTCTTACCAAGCCAGAACCTGTTGATTCCTTGCTATTATACTTAGTCATTTTCGAGGACGCGGTAAGTGGGGTGTTGATGAAGGAAACTGGAAAGGTCCAGAGACCCATCTACTATGTGAGCAAAGTGCCTCTGGATGCAAAAAATCAGTACACATTAGCCGAACAACTTGCGCTTACCTTAGTTGTAGCTGCCCGAAAATTACGTCAATACTTCCAAGCACATCCCATTGTTATGCTCACTAATCAACCACTTAGACACATACTACAAAAACCAGACGTTTCGAGAAGACTACTCAAATGGGCGATTGAACTTGGCGAATTTGACATAGAGTTTTCAAACCACGTCCTACGATTAAGGCATAAGCCTTAGCTGACTTCATTGCAGAATTGACCCCTAGACCTCGGGGGCCACAGGAGAAAAACTCGAGCAAGACCTTGGAAAGTTGGGAAATATTTTTAGATGGAGCATTGAATAGTTCGGGATCGAGCACCGGAGTTATCATAACCCGAACAAGACTACCGAAATCCAATGCGAGCTCAGGTTTGAATTTGAAGCAACTAATAATGAGGCAGAGTATGAGGCTGTCATTTTAGCCCTAGAACTTACATGCAACCTTGAGCTTGATCATGTCAAAGTTTTCAGTGACTCCTAACTTGTGGTTGGCCAGATTGAAGGAACTTTTGAGAGAAGAGATGAGAAGATGAGCCTGCATTGTTTAAGGGTGCATGACCTTCAGAGACGATTTAATAGCTGTGAGATCAACAAAATTGCTAGAGTTGAAAATTCGAAAGTTGATGCATTATCTAGACTTATGTTCATGGGGATAGATGGATTGGACAGAATGGTGCATATCAAGATGGTGACCGAGCCTAGCATCAATCAAGGGACAAGCGTCATGGACATTGATCATGAACCCTCTTCAATGGATCCAATGTTGGAGTATTTGAGTAATGGGAGCCTACCACCTAACCTCAGGGAAGCAAGAAGCATCAAGAATAGAGCATCAATGTACTGCATTATTGGAAGAGTCATACTCTACCCTACCTCAGATGCCTCAAACCCTCTGAGTCCCTCCAAACCCTGGCAGAAGTTCACGAAGGTATATGTGGGAATCATCAAGGAGACCATGTACTCACCTACAAGCTCATAAGATACGGATATTATTGTCCCAACATGAAGAATGATGCAACGGACTATGTAAAGAGGTGTGACAAACTTTGATTTTCCTAGATTCGATTTCAATCTAATAGTGGGTTTCGTAGTTGTTCGCTGCGTGGATTCACATAAGTACTATATTAATTTTTGGAGTAGCATTGTATGTTAAGAGATATATGTCCATTTGATTATGTTAAAAGGGACGAAATATGTCATAAGGAGATTTGCATTAGCCTACCTTGCTTCATTTCATCTCTTTCTAATTTCTACATTTTTCTAAATATCAGTAAGTCGTCATTTTACATGTTTTTATAAACTTATCATGATTTCGGTAAGTCATAAGTCTATCCAACATATTCCACTAGTAAATTGTGATTTTTATCGTAAATGCATGCACGTTCTTTTGGTTAAAAGGAACATAATTTATGCACCAAAATTTACAACATTCTTCAGACTTATTTATCAATGATTTCTTTGGTTTATTTCTTCTCCTTATTTTCACCTGTCTTCTGATTTTGTATCAGAAACGACAAGGGAATTTTACATTTTTTTCATGATTATATGCTGTTTATTTCTACGTGAAATTTGGTTTTGCACATAGAATTTACAGAAAGTAAATGTTACTAATTTGGATTTCATGAATAAATTTTTTTCAGTAATAATATTCACGTATTGCACATGTATGGTGTGATTAAAATATCGGATTGCAATAAAATTATTTGAGTATGATATATTTTGTTTATATGTGATTTTACATGATGAGCTTATTATGAAATTCAATTTGTGTCCATTAAACTTTCATGTGAAGTATATAAGTGCATATTTGCATTATATATGAAAATTGTTGAATGCCTAACTATTTTGATTTCGTAGGGTTGACATGAATAAATGGAAGAACTAGAATTAAATTATTGTCTTATTATCACTACATGGGATTTATCTAAGGCAGGTCATTAGATTTACAAAAAGTTTGTTCTTTTTTGCTTAAGATTGAGAAAGAATTGTATGTGTACAATAAATAAGGCAAGTGAAAAAAATTCTTGGAAATGAACTTACCAACATTTGATATAAAGGTGTAGGACTTTCACAAGATATGGCATCCTACTCAAAGAATAAACGAAATGGACAATAGTCTATTTGGTAGAAAACCTCACTTGATTTCGACTAAAATATGCGAGATGGTATTTGTTCGAAGTGGAGATAATATTATATTATCATGTTACTAACGACTGCACAATAAAAGTGTGTTTAAGAATTACGAGAATGAGAATTTTCTCTACATAAATGATGAATATGTAAATAGTTTATGAATATTAAAATTGATTTGACCTAAAAATTGTGGCGATTGAATTCATTTTCCATATAGGACTTTGTAGGGGTAATATTGTGATACGAACCCACGTAAAAATTGTAGCTACGGAACCCAAGACAAATTAGCAAAATCCCAAGAAAGCCAATAATCAACATTTGAAAGCTCAACCCCTATAAATTATTAAATTAAAGAACCAAGATAATTGCTAACGATATCTTGACCCCATAATCACGAAACTTATGACCTTACTTGAATTTGTAGAATGCCACAAAAAATTAATTCTTGATAAGTTCAAAATTAATTCAATGAAGAACGAGAAGAAAACAAATTAGCATCGCGATAATATCTCAATAATTATCTATTTACAATTAATACAATGAGTCATATATATAGGGGACCCCATAAAACTTAGCTAAAAACAAAATTTAAGCCTCAAATATATCAAAAACATTCCATACAAGATTTTAACTAAAATAAAAGATCACGCGAAAATTGGAAGAAAACGCGTCCAGATATATACTATGCGGCCCCATAGTGTAGTCCTTTGCGGTCGCATAGTTCATTTGAGACCCTTAACTGCAGTCTTGGTAAATAAGCATGCGACCACATGCCTAGAGTAACTATACGGTTGCATAGTTACTTTCTTCAACTTTCTCGTCTGCTGCTTGAATCAAGTTGATCAATCTGGTTTCTTCTCACGAGCCCAACACGAAACTCGTTCCTTTGCTTGAGCAAGCAATCACATAGCTTCCTTGACTCGCTTCGCTCACGACCTAGTCATCGGTCTTTCCTCAATGATCAATAGATCATTTGCCCGGACTTCTCTCGTATCATGGATCACATCTCTCATATCATGGATCACATCATCCATTCCCTCTTCAGAAGGATTCATCTTCGAATCTGTACATGCATCAAAGAGAGAAAGATCAGAAACATTAAAGGTAGCCAAAACATTATACTCACCTAGAAGATCTAATTTGTAGGCATTGTCATTGATCATTTCAAGGACTTGGAATGGACCATCTCCCCATGGTTGCAACTTCGACTTTCTTTGTTCTGGAAAATGCTCTTTCATCAAGTGCACCCAAACCCAATCTCCCGGTTCAAATGTAACGCGCTTTCGTACCTTGTTTGCTTGAGATGCACGGTGCTCATTTTTCTTCTCAATTTGCAACCTTACCTTTTCATGGAGTGATTTCACCAAGTCGACATTCTTCTTTCCATCTACACTACTCATTTCATTCACAAGTAAAGGAATTAATCCAAATGTGTGAGTAGATTAAAACCATATACAATTTCAAAAGGTGAGTAATAAGTAGTAGAATGCATGGCTCTATTATATGCACATTCTATAAACAGTAAAAACTCATCCCTACTCTTCAAATTCAATTAAACTATTGTGCGTAACAGTTGTATCATAGTCCTATTAACTACCTCAGTTTGTCCATCATTTTGTGAGTGACAAATAGTAGAAAACAATAACTTAGTTCCTAACTTATTCCTCAAAATTCTCCAAAAATGACTAAGGAATTTAACATCTCTATCCGATACAATACTTCTAGGAATCCCGTGTAAACGCACTACTTCCTTAAATAATAGATCCGCTATATTGGTGGCATCATCGGTTTTATGACATGGAATGAAATATTTGATCTTACTAAATATATCTACCACCACAAATATAGAATCCCTTCATTTCTTAGTCCTAGGTAAATCCAACACAAAATCCATAGACACATCAACTTAAGGTTCACTAGGAACAGGTAATGGTGTATATAAACTCTGTGATAAAATCTTAGATTTCGCCCTCTTACAAGTGGTGCATCTATTACAAACTCGATCAACGTCAACCTTCATCTTAGGCTAATAAAAATGTTAACTTAGCATTTGTAAGGTCTTTTTCACTCCAAAATGCCCCATTAGACCACCAATATGTACCTCACATACTAATAATTCTTTCATTGAACATTTAGGAACACATAACATATTTTCCCTAAATAAATACCCATCATGCCTAAAGAATCTATCCATAGCACCTTTATCACATGATTCGTATATATTAGAAAATTTTGGATCATTAACATACATGTCCTTAACATAATAAAATCCTAGCAAATTAGCACCTAAAGACGTTAGAAGTACGTACCTCCTTAACAACGCATCCGCTACCACATTTTAGTTACCTTGTTTATACTGGATAACATATGAAAATGTCTTTATGAACTCCATCCACCTTGCATGTCTCTTGTTTAGCTTATCTTGACCTCTTAAGTGCTTCAAAGACTCATGGTCAATGTAAATTACAAACTCCTTTGGCCACAGGTATACTGCCATGTCTCCAAAGCTCGAACAAGTGCATACAACTCCTTGTCATATGCAGGATAATTGAGAGTTGCTCCACTTAGCTTTTCACTAAAGTAAGCTGTTGGTCTTTATTCCTGCATTAAGACAGCTCCAATACCTATTCCTGAGGTATCACACTCAATCTCAAAAGTATTGTTAAAGTTATATAATAATAAAATCGGTGTGGTACATAACCTATCTTTAATAGTATTAAAAGCATGTTCTTGTTCAATGCCCCCAATGAAATCTTATACCTTTCTTTATAATTTTCGTGAGTGGTGTGGCAAGTGTGCTAAAATTATTTACAAAATGTCTGTAGAAACTAGCTAACCCGTGGAAGCTTCTTACTTCATTTATGCTTTTAAGTGTTGACCACTCCTTGATGGCTTTAATTTTCTCCTCATCCACTTCAATACCCTTAGCACTAATGACATAACTAAGGAAAACAATATTGTCCATGCAAAATGTGCACTTTTTAAAGTTAGCATAAAATTGTTCTTGCCTTAAGACTACATTTACACATCCCAAATGTCCTATATGTTCATTTAAATGCTTACTATATACCAATATTTCATCAAAAGTAAACTACTACGAATTTACCTATGAATGTACGTAAAACATGATTCATTAATCTCATAAATGTGCTTGGTGCATTAGTAAGTCCAAATAGCATAACTAATCACTCATACAACCAATATTTAGTTTTAAAAGAGGTTTTTTCATTCGTCTCCTTCCCTTATCCTAATTTGACGATAACCACTTTTAAGATCAATTTTACTAAATATGCATGATCCATGTAATTCATCTAGTATATCATCTAACCTAGGAATATGATGACGATACTTTACCATTATATTGTTGATGGCCCTGCAGTCGTACTGGTACGACACATGGACTCATACTTTCCCTCACATATCCTTTACTCATCAAATCTTACACTTGCCTTTGAAGTTCCTTAGTCTCCTCGAGATTACTCTGATAAGCTGGCTTGTTTGGAATGATAGCTCCAAGTATGAAATCAATTTGATGTTCAATACCTCAAATGGGTGGCAGCCCACTAGGCATGTCCTCCGGGAACACGTCTTCAAATTCCTGCAACAAAAAAGTAGTCAAACTAGAAAGAGGTGTATTAGATTTCTCAAGATTGAGGAATGACTCCTTATAAACCAACAAGACCATAAGTCGGTTCTCAACTACTGTCCCCTTCAACTCACTACCTTTTACTTTTCAACTCACTACCTTTTGCAAAGAAATTCACTTTCAACTTTTCTCTCCTCTCACGAGACTTTTTTACTTTTCTCTCTTGTGGCTCTACTCTTTTTTCTCACTTTTAGTCACCTCACTATTTTCTCTCTTGCTCTCGTATTATGAAAGGTCAATATCACTCCCCTTTTCTCTCAATCTTTTTTCCTCCTCACTTTTCAACTTGATTTGATCTTCATAGACTTGTTGTGGTATCAATGGTGCAAGATTAGTAGATTCCTATCCTTAGTAAAGCTTTACCTATTTTTGTACTCGTCATGAATCACATTCCTATCATATTGCCATGGCGTCCCCAACAAAATATGCCTAACATGCATATAAACTACATTACACATCACTTCATCATCATACCGCCCAATTGAGAAACTCACCAATACTCTCCTATTCACCTTAACCTCTCTACACTCATTCAACCATTGCAATTTATAAGACCTAGGATGTTTTAGCATAGTTAATCACAATTTTTCAACAAGTGTTGTACTAGCTACATTGGTACAACTACTCACATCAATAATCATACTACATACCATGTTGTTGACGTGGCACCTCGTATGAAATATGTTCTCCCTTTGTTGCTCCAAGTCATCCACTTTTATTTGAACACTGAGAGCTCGTAGTGTAACCAATAGTTCTCCCAATGCATACGTCACTTCCTCACCATTGCTAGCTTCTTCCAATTCTAGCATGTCATCATATTCGCCATCACTATCACTAACCACTTTTTCATTGTCTCGCAAGATCATCGTCCTTTTGTTTAGATAATGAGAAGCAATGTATCTCAATCCCAAACATCTAAAGCACTTGATATCCCGATTCCTAGATGGTTAAGAATCCACCTTGGGTATAGCCTTGCTAACAACTTCCTCATTTTCCTTCGGTAGCTCAGTCCTACCCTTTGAAGTAGTCTCATCACCTTTATTATTATTCTACTTCGATTTCCAAGAAGAGTTAGAACCCGATGAATACCTAGTTGTTCCCTTCCTCTTCAATTACCTTTCTACCTTCATACCTACATGTAGCATGTCTTCCGACTCCACATAATGCTGCAACTCTACCACATTAGATATATCTCTATTCAAACCATTTAAAAATCTAGCCATGGTAGCCTCCATATCTTCCTCAACATTTGCTCTAATCGTCGCAATCTCCATCTCCTTGTGATAATTCTCCACACTCCTAGAACCTTGGTAGAGACTTTGCAATTTTTGATGAAGTTCTCGATAATAATGATAGGCACAAACCTCTTCATCGTGATAGCCTTCAATTATTCTCAAGTATTAATAGGACTCTCATAGTTCCTCCTCCTAGATGTTACTACTTGATCCCACCAAATAATAGCATAATCTGTAAATTCAAGCACCGTAATTTTTACCTTTTTTTCCTCCAAGTAGTTGTGACAATCAAATATCAACTCCACTTTCTTTTCCCACTCCAAGTATGCCTCCGGATCATTCATTCCTTTGAATGAATGAATTTTCATCTTGATGTTGCTCATACTTCTATCAATATCATCTCCAACAATATCTCTACCATTCTTTTCATGCCTAACTCATCTATCCCTCATTCTTCCTAACTTGACATCTATTAATGCATCCTCATTAATATCACTATCCACTTCCCAATCACCAGTATATTCCGCTCTATGGTTCCGCCATCTTTACCTCATTGCATTATGAATTTCTCTAGATTGTTCCCGACGTAAATTAGTAAGCAATGTATCTTGCCTATCCAATCTGTATCTTACAACATTAAACAAACTTTCAAACTGTCGTATCACCTTATCCAACATGTTGACTTGATTATCCTTCCCGTTTGAAGTAGTTACGTCCCTATTAGACATCCTAAATCTATTTCGATATTTGCCTCACGTGTATATGCTCCTGTATTGCTCAAATTAGCTTTTTCCCTCTACTATTCTCACCATTCTACCTCTTTTCCACTCAATGTTTTCTTGCAAGTGCTACAAAGAATTAATTCGATCTCAATCAAGATTTTAACCCTTGTGAAGTCCAAACAAAGAATTGAGTAAGGAAAGTGATCTAGAATTACTCAAGAAGTAGGAATTTGAATTTGAATGAAACGATATATATGAATTCAAACAAAAAGGTATTTCTTGAATTCAAACTGGACACTTTTCAATTTGGGAATTTTTTTTTACTCAAAAATGAACTTGTATGCTTCTAACAATTGTTTTTACGAATTTTCTTTTTTTACTCGAAAATTCAACTAAATACCAATAAAAGAAACAAAAACGGATTTGGATGCTAGATTAGCACACAAATAAGTTTTGAAATTTTTTTGGTATTTTATCGATTAAAGACTCAAAAAACGAAGAATGCAAAGAACACGAAAAATGAAAAAAAAGACTCAAACAAAAAGGAAATTAACTAGGATATAACATTGATTTTTGAAGTCTTGCTCTGATACTAACTGATCAATATTTGAATTTGTAGAAAGCCAAGAATCAATATTTGAAAGCTCGACCCAATAAATTATTGAATCAAAGAACCAATATAATTGCTAATGATATCTTCACCCCGTGGTTACAAAACTTATGAACTTTACTTGAATTTGTAGAACGCCGTAAGAAATTAATTCTTGATAAGTTCAAAATTAATTCAATGAAGAACGAGAAGAAAGCAAATTAGCATCGCTATAATATTATAATAATTGTATGTTTACAATGAATATAATGAGTCCTAATGCTACGCTAATATTGGAAAAAAAAGGCATCCAGAAATTTACTATGCGAGTGTAGCCCTATCCGGTCGCATAGTTCATTTGAGACACTCAACTACAGTCTCGGTAAATAGACCCTCAATAATTTGCCTAGTCAACTATGTGCAAAACCACGCCTTTTTAGAGAGGATAAATGTACAAAAAAACAAATCATACACTAAATTTAGTGATATATCGACAAGATCTCCTAAACTCATACACCGATAACCCTAATCGCTAAAGTCACACAAAACAGATCCACAATCACAGAGTCAATAACACAAGCTACAAGTTACTGTTGTGTGCCTATTTTACAAAGGTTAATCTAATCTAATACTCATTGGAACGAAGTCCAAAATCAAAGAATGAAGAAGATGAAAGAGAAAACTCTAGAGAAAGAAAATACCAAACTCTCAAAACCAAAGAAAACCAAAATGAACTGAGTCAAACCAAAATTCATATTAGACCAAAGGTAGATCACAGCCATCCAACAAATCCATGGCACACAACTCAATTAAAGAAGTATGGGTGATGAATGTCAATGGTTTTCCTATGGTTTGTTTAAACTGCAAGCTTGAGGCTCTTAATGGGCTTTACATAAATGGAATGTGAACGTCTTTGGTAGAGTACAACAATAGATTGGCTGATTGGAAAAGAAGATGGTTCATCTTGAAAATACTCTTTTGGTCCAATTTTCTCTTAAAGCTGTGGCCAAACTTTTACAATGTCGTATTCAGCATTATATGTGGCTTGATATGGAGGAGTCCTTTTGGAGGCAAAAATCACGAATTAAATGGCTACAAGAAGGAGAAGCTAACACTAATTTCTTTCATGCTAGTGCGAAGATAAGAAAAAAAGCCAAGTTATTGACCATTTCGTTTTGGAAGATGGGAGTGTGTTACATTTGGCTGATGAAGTTCATGAGGAGGTTGTGTAATTTTTCAGTAATTTATTAACGGTCTCTCTTATTTTAGTGGATGCTAATGATCTTGATCTCTTACACTTGCCCATCACAACGGAGGACAATGAAGATGTATGTAAACCACCGGAGTTGGAGGAGGTTAGTGTAGCACTTTGGTCTATCCTGGGGGATAGTAGTCCAAGACCTGATGGTTATAGTACTTGTTTCTTCACTTAATCTTAGGATATCATTAAGGAGTATCTTCTTGAAGTGGCAAAGGAATTTTTTGGGGAAGAGCCCATTGACTACTGCTCTACGTACAAATAATATTGTACTTTCCCAAAGGTTGAACTACCTAACAGTAAAATTCAATCCTATTAGTCTTTACTCGAAGGTTTATAAGATTATGTCGAAGATTCTGTTGACTATAATGGCTTCTCTTCTTTAAAATGTGATCTCCTATGAGCAATCTACATTTATCCGTGGTAGGAGCATTTCTTGATAATATCTTTATTGCTCAATAAATGGTGTACAGGCTACATAAAAAAGTGAGAGGCGGAAACATTTTAGTGAAAATTGACATGGCAAAAGGGTATGACCGGTTTATTGGGGTTTTCTTCTTGCAGTTCTAAACAAATTGGGATTTTCAGATCAATGGCGAAGTCTAATTTTTAATTGCATCTCCTCTCCTATTTTTTCGATTATGCTTAATGGGAAAACTAGAGGTTTTTTAAGCCTTCTAGAGGGTTGCGTCAAGGAGATCCTTTATCACCTTACCTATTTATACTAGCGTAGGAATTATTGTCTCGCGTGTTAAACTAGGATTTGGAATGTGGTCGGATTCAACCTTTTCTTTCTGGTGGTATGGTGATTAGTCATTTATTTTATGTTGATGAACTTCTTATTTTTGCTAATGGGAGTAAGAGAACAGTTGGCAATCTTTTAGAGCCTATTAAGAAGTATGAAAGGATTTTCTGGTCAACTGGTGAGCCCGGTAAAATCATCTATCCTCTTCTCAAAACAAATTACCGTGGCTAGGAGGAGAAATTTTCTAGCTTTATCGGGTTTTAAGAAATATGGATGGCATTGTCTTTATTTGGGAGTGCCTTTCTACAATTGATATGATCCAAGGTGCCATCGAGACAAGGGCAAGTTCGAGGAAGGATTCATTGCTAGTGGAAGAAGGACCGATGACTCGATCGAGGGCAAAGCAGGTGAAAGAAGTGATTGCATTGCTTGTTCAAGCTACGGTTGAGGATATGGCGATCGTGACGAAGATTGGAGCAAGTTCCATGTTGGGGTCGAGGTCAGAATCGGGATGGATGAGCTTGATTCAAGCAGCTGAATCTGAAAGCCATGGGCAGCGGCGCCCCCATGCCCACTTTCACTAGATATTACAGAGGATATTGGCGTCCCCGCGCCCGACTAGTTTAATTTTTCGTGAATTTCCTTATTTTACTAGAATTCTATTTTTAGTCAATCTCCTATCTTATTTACGAGATTATGCACATTTCTTACCTAGTTTATAGTGTTTGGTATAATTACCAAAAAAATTCATTGTTAAAAAATATTTTGACAAATTATTAATTGAGAGGTTATTACTTTCCTTGTTCTTCCATTGAACAATCAATCGAACTTATTAACATCTAAATTTTGTAGCATTCAGACATCGGATCGTGGGTTCTTCATTGTTTAATCAAGGGGTTCAATGCATCGTCGTTATCGTTGGATTTTTTGGTTCACCTTATTGGGTTCAAATCCAAAATCGAATTTAATTGGTGTTCTTGGGTTCCACATCAATCTAGTTGTGGGTTTCGTAGTCACCGTTGCTACGGGGTTCGCATCAGTTGGTATCAGNCCTTATTTTCTTTATTGAGTTATTTAAATCCGTTTTTTCTTCCTTAGTTTCTTCATGTTCTTTATTCGTTCTTCATTTTCAGTTCCTAGATCCTAAATTTCCTTGTTGGTAGTATAATCTTGTATTTAAAAAAAAGTTACTGTTCATTGCAAAAAAAATTGTTCACGTACGGTACTGGTCATCCGTACATCACAAAAAAAATTGAGTTTAGTTTAATTGATTTACTACCAACATTCTACAGCTTCGGATCATCAATTTGTTCTTGCCATCTACTTTGAGTCAAATTACAGTTAAATTCTCTTGTGTTCTTCTCATTATTATTTCAAAATTTCTATACTCCTCTTGAGTCAAAATCATCTACATGTTCAGATTTTGAAGTCACAAGTTTGATCCGGTGAGTTCATTGTTGTCTTTAGGAACACTTGGTGAAAGCAGTGAGAGGTAAAATACAGAGGGTGAGATTATTAGAGGTTAAAAGCCAATTGAGTGATTATGAGTGAACTTGGTGAGGCAGAAA
>CAIGRB010116014.1:1719-15553 GCA_903798255.1 Fraxinus quadrangulata
ATTTTGATAGCTTACCTTTAAGATTGTAGAGCGATTTTGAACTTATAACCAATTTTTGGTTGTTACCCGCCACCTAGCCCCTTGGACAATTTTGATACATTGAGCGCCTATTCTTGCTGCCTATTCCATTGGATGATTTTGATGTGTTGAGCGCTTGTCTAGTTATTTTGAGCATTTACTAATTTTTTGGTTTTAAAAGGTCGCCACTAAGATGCTCACTTCCTAGCTCCTTGGAGGCTCAAAACCCAACATCATAATTGGTGGATCCTTTAGCTTGTATGTTGTCTACATAACATTTCCTTGAAGCGTGTTGATCACCTTTTACATATCTGAGCCCCCAATTGGTTGGGGATTTTATGATTTTGTGGTAGATTGAAGGGAAGGCACAAACAAAGTTTAACAATGGTCGTCCATAGATTGCATTGTACGTTATAGGTGTTTTGACAACTAGAAAGCTCGCTAAGATCACCACACTTGCTGGGTAAGTACCTAACGTCATCGAAAGCTCTACGATACTTTATGGTATAAAATTACACCTCCGAATCCCTGAAGAGAAGTGGTTACGATTTTCAATTTTTTTAGAGAGATTTTCAGCCCTAAATGACCTCTCAAGTTAGAACATTTGCTACACTACCACCATCGACAAGCAACCTCTTGGCTTTAAAATCTACTATGTTGTCGACTACCACAAGGGCATCATCATAAGGGCTTGCTATACTAATCAAGTATTCCTCACAAAAGTTATGTTCTGATTGAATCTTGTCTTTTTTTATTAATGGAACAAACCCAACAGAGCAATCATAATTTTTCTAGCAGAATTTGAACATGTACCAGCTGCTAGCCCTAGGTGGAGAATAGTCATCAACTTTCTTCTTACCTTGATTATTTTTCAAGTACTTAGCTACGAATCTCTATCTTAGATGATGCTTGATTTCCTCTTTCAGATTGATCCAATTTTCTATATCATGACCATGATCTCTATGAAAATGACAATACTTGCTTTTTGCCTCTCTTGCTAGTAGACATGACCATAGGCTTTGGCCAATCGAGCTCTTTCATTTCTCGAATCACCATTAATGCCATGCGAAGTGTTCAAAGGAGTAAAGTTCTTGAACTCTTCCCATCTTTGCCTGGTTGACCGATTTTATGTATACCCTTTACTTGTGTGTTCATGTTTTAGCTTGTTTCTATTAGTTGCTTTTCAATCATCATGTGACTTTCATTTGTAAGTCTCAAGCTCTCTTCTTTCTCGAAGATTTTTCGTAACCTTCTTTGCTTTCTCTACATCTATGTATTTGTCCTATTTCTTCAACAAGTCATACATCGACATCTTAAAAGCCCAATTTTGCATCCCATTCATCAAGGCGGTAACCACGACAGATATTTGAAGGTCCTTTCATGCCAAGTGTAGCCCGACTGAACATAGCACACTTTTGAAGAATTTATAGAAGTTTAGTGCCCTTACAAGATTATTTTGCCAGTGTTCATCTTCTTCTATAAATAATCTTGTAAGGGCCTATTCATCAACCCAATGCCTATCTTCCTCTTTCTCTTGCTACTCAAGAAATATGCTACAAAGCTCTTATAGAGCTCATCAAAAGTTCTGATAGATTGGGGTACCAAGGTTGTATTCTAGTCTTTGGCCTCCTTCCTTAACGCGGGTGGAAAAGATTGACACATCACTGTATCTGGGGCTGCATATAGCATCGTCAAATTCACGAAGGTCCGCATGTGGTCAAGAGGATCTGTGACTCCGTCATATTCCTCTATCATCAACTATTTGAAGCATTTTGGCAAGGGACCGTCATGATCTCTAATGCAAAGGGATCTTCTTCCAAAACCATTTGCCTATGTCTATCATTCTCTTTGGTAATGCATCATCTATCTTTTGAGCTATCTTTACTCCATCTTGCATTTAAAGTCTACCATAGGACGTGAAACTTGCAGATCCATGACTTCATGTGCCCTCTGGCTTTGTACCATTGGTTGAATATCCAGAAGAACAACCATTTGTTGTACTAGGGACGGTTGTCCACGTGTATCGATAGTGAAACTTTTGGTGGATTAAGGGATGGGCCGACCGCTCTTTGGGCCTGATTTTGAGAAAGAGTCGTCATGGCTGCTAGGTGAATCTCCAGAATGCTAAATTGACTCGGTGTCACATATTGGGATTACGATGTGGGTCTTGACCCCGGATAATAGACTCAGACTCTGCCATATTTTCGACTAAGCATGTAATGCTCATGGTTCATCATTTTGACATAGCTTTTATATTCAGGAAATTCCCACAGACAGTGCCAATGAAATAATAAAGGAACGACCTTTGGACTTCCACGGTGGAGCAAATCAGCTTCTAGTTCTCCGATGAAATAAAATACATGCAAGAAGAAGATAGGGCTATCTCCCCTATTGTACATCTAACATGAGAAATAGTAATTGGGTTTTATGAAAATGACTTAAAGAAAATGAGAGAAGGCTAAAAAATTGTTATGAAAACAAGAACCCCATACTTAACACACCTTCAGAGTATTTATAGTTATTTAGTGCCATGTAACGGCTAAGTGATTATTGTCCACGTATTTGGTGTAACAAGTTTACTCACTAGGTGGTTCTCACTCACATATTGAGTGGTCAAATTGCACTAGGTGGTTGATGGGATCAGTGAAACCGTGAGGTGATTAACAATCAACTAAAATGATGTTCAGGTAGTTGGGAGTCATGGTAGTCGATCGATCATCATGATAATCAGTGTACAATAGTGGCAGTCTGGCTAGCATATTGGTGTTGGTCTACCATAGTGGCAGTCGGGTTAACATTATTGTAGTCGGCCTAGCATAGTAGTAGTCGGTCTTACATAGTGATAGTCGAGCTAGCATAGCAGTAATCCAGGCTAGCATAGTAGAAGTCGGTCTATCATAGAGATAGTCGGGATAGCATAGTGGTAGTCAAGCTAGCATACCGATAGTCAACTATTTATACCATGTAGCATCAATAGAAAAACTCATTGTATGTTGCTCAAAAGTAGAAGAAGAATAACTTCATGAAGAAGAAAGTAATTTTTTGAAATTGTGGACAAACTGGTCATGTGAGAAAATATTGTCCAAAGGATGGAGCACACTCAATTAACTGCTCAAAGTCGAAAACATGTCTCTCTTTATGAAAGACAATGTTATACGCTAGTTGTCATGATAGAGGATGTGTTGTTATTAGTGGATTCACATGTTTGCACATGAACATAAATTTGACATTGATGTATGGTGTGTTGTGGAATTGATGTCGAGGGATAACAATCTCTAGGAAAAGTTAAACAAGCTCGTATTATAATTTTTCCGTAGGTTTGTTTCGACTTCAACCAATGAAATTCTTAAAGTTTATTATTAACTATAAGTGATTATTCTCATATGGTTGAGTATGTTTATTCTTGACTGTTAAAGTTTGTTAAAAATTTACTAATTTTTTCAGGAATAAGAACAAGGTGGGTTTGATTCACAAACCATTCTTACCTTATTGGGGATTTTTCCATCCCAAGCTCGTATTATAATTTTTCTGTAGGTTTGTTTCGACTTCAACCAATGAAATTCTTAAAGTTTATTATTAACTCTAAGTGATTATTCTCATATGGTGGAGTATATTTATTCTTGACGGTTAAAGTTTGTTAAAAACTTACTGATTTTTTCAGGAATAAGAACAAGGTGGGTTTGATTCGCAAACCATCCTTACCTTATTGGGGATTTTTCCATCCCATGCCTGTCCCGTCCTACTTAGGTGGGGATAGGGTAAGGTGAATGATCTCCTTTATCATTTATCTCTCGTTTGACATTTTTTGAAGTCTTAATTGACGTGCACACATGCGCGCACACATATAGGGTAATTGGCACAATATCCTTAACTTTTGCCAGTTCTTCAAATACCTCCCAATCTTTCACTTCGGTACAAAATCCCTATATCATGTATATGTACATGTTAATTTATCCATTTAAAAAAAGTTTAGAAGGCCAAAATGAATAAAAATTCAAAGGGCATTTTTGTGTCTTCAACTCTACACATTTACATAAGATCTTGCTTGTTTTAAAGAAGAAGTGGGAGAAGAACCAATAGATGAAATTAACAATAATACACACAATTTTCACGTTTTTGTACAAAGTGAAAGTCTTTGCACATCATTATACTAAAACTTTAACATGTAAGTTGAATATTCACATTTCTTGTTCGATTTTTACACAAATAAGTCATTATTTGATGTTGATTTGTAAAATAAATTAATTTTTGAAGCAGTATGTACTTTCATGTGTGATTTATGGTCTTTCTGTTGCTTCTGGTTTGTTTCTACTTCTGTTGGTTTGCTTTCTTCTTCTACTTCTATCTGAATTCACGGTTGTATTACACAAAGTTTATCAAATTCAAGACTGTTGTTGCAAAACAAATAAGATACCTGAATATCTCTGATACCAATTATTGTGAAACAAACAAGATACCAGAATTTATCCAATACCACTTGTTATAAAACTAACCACCGGATTGAGATGTTGGAGTTATATGGTACAATAATGAAGTATTTGATGAAACAAAAGAATAATAAAGATAAAAAATATGGTAGAGGAATTAAAAGATTTTATTGACTCAAGAATAATAGAGAATAAAGAAAATTACAATAGATCCTAATCTATTTTCTCGTACATACAAATTGTATAGAAGAGCATAATGTTTATAGGGAACATGTAGAAGACGTCCAAACCCTCTTAGTAGAGTTGTTGATGAAGTAGGATGGTAAAAAATCGAGTCCAAAACGAAACAGGAGAGAAAACGTGGAAAATCGAAAACATGTGAGATGGATGCCACGGTGCCACATCTAGGCACCCCGGCGCCCTAGTGGTATGTCCGAGAAATATATATTTTCTAATTGTTTTCTCCATTCCAAACTCTTCTTCAAGTTTAATACTAATTTCCAACTTCCAATGAGCTTCCAAAATAGAATTTCAACTTGACATAGGACTCCAATAGCATTCTAAATTGAATTCTCCTTGACGTGCACTTCAATTACTTCAACAACGAATTTGGGTCACACCCAAATTCTAAGAATCTCCACATTGACACGAATTCCACCAAGGAATGAACTGATTTCTTCAACAATAACAAAAAAATTAATTTCTCCAACAAAACACAATATTCCACCTCCTCTAATGAATCCAAGCACTACTCTTATAAAATTATCTCAGATTCCAAAAATCATAATGATTTTACAATCTACCAAACTGGGCTATAATATACCCCAAAGTAAAATAAAACCCAAATGCTTTTAAAGAAGGTCTCTTGCTAGATTGTACACCTTCTACTACGCTTGAAGCATACTCAACAAAATTAGCAACCACATACGTTTTACCATTGGGTCCTTCCAATGCAATTGAATACAATGGCACCACAGGTGATGGTGGCAAAGTGACATTATCCATATCTCCTGAACTCCACTGAGCAACATTCTTCAAATTCGACCCATTGCGAGCTTCTAAAGGTATTGGACCAAATTGAATGTCCACCACGATACTGAACCTACGCTGATTAACTTTTCCAAATTCTGTACGTCCCTATAAGATGTATAATTAAGACATTTTTTGTCACTCCAATACAATTTGGGCACCCTTACAAACATTCAAAACTCCACCTTCACGAAAGAACTCATAACCCTTTGAATCAAGGATAGACAACAAAATGAGATTCTTCTTCAAATCTGAAACATGTCGAACATGGCCAAGTGTCTAATTGTCTCATCCAATAGTTTCAATCTGACAATACCAATTCCAGTAACCTGACAAGGTGCGTAGTTTCCCATAACTGCAACACCTTTGAAAACAGTTTCATATGTAGCAAACAAGTTCTTATTAGGACACATATGAAACACATATACTAAATCTAGAATCCAATCATTTTTTGGTTTAGACTCAATGTCAGAAATAGTCAAGAGATCTCCATCACTTACAACGTTCTCCGCGAGGTCTGCTTCGCCTGAAGTATCTGATATCTAATTGTAGCTATCCTTTCTTTATTCTATAATTTGTAGCAATCCATCTTCATGTGCTCCTTCTTCTTACAATAGTTACAAATCTGATTACTGAACTTAGACTTCGATCTGTCCCTTCCAGAACTACTAAGAGCAGCTAGGTCTTCTCCATTTGTGGCCTCAGAAACCAGTTGCTTCATCTTCTCTTTTGAATACAAAGCATCATACACCTTCTCTATGGTGAAAATATCACGACTATACAAGAACATGTCTCTAAATGAAGAAAACAAAGTCGATAATGAACACAATAGGATCAAGGCCAAATCTTCTTCATCATACTCTACTTCCAAAGTTTTCAAATCAGTGACGATCTCTTTAAATACAGTCAGGTGATTTTTCAATGATCCTCCTTCTGCCATGCGATTCATCATACTCTACTTTCAAAGTTTCCAAATCAGCAACAGTCTCTTTAAATACAATCGGCGATCCTCCAATGATCCTTCTTCTGCAATTCGATGAGAGTATAAACATTGTTTGAGATTCAACTTGCTTGTTAGACTTTTAGTCATGCACAATTCTCCAACTTCAACCATAAAGCAGCTGTTAAATTCTCCTTCAAAACATCCTGAAGAATAGTATTTGATAGAAGAAGATAAATGTGAGAAATTGCATTCTTATCCTTCCGTAATTTCTCCTCCGCGGTCAAAGTTGTAGACATCTTGTCAATTTCCAGCAACACATCATCCAAATCCAGTTGTGAGAGTACTACATATATCTTAACCTGTCATAGCGAAAATCTATTGCTTCGATCCAAAAGCAGAATGTTATACTTCATGGAAACCATCACAAACAAAAACTTCGAACAAATCAAACCCTGCACTTTTGTGAAACTGTTGAACCTGAACTCTGATACCACTTGTTACAAAACTAACAAGAGACTAGAATAGCTGTGATACCAATTATTATGAAGCGAACAAGATGCCAAAATTTCTCTGATACCACTTGTTGTGAAACTAACATCAGATTGAGATGTTGAAATTATATGGCACAATAATGAAGTATTTGATCAAGCAAAAGAATAATAAAGACAATAAATATAATAGAGGAATTAAGAGATTTTATTGACTCAAGAATAATAGAAAAGAGAGAAAATTACAATGGATCCTATAATTCTAGTAATATATTTTCTTATACATATAAATGGTATAGAAGAGCCTAATATTTATAGGAAACATGTAGGAGACGTCCAAACCCTCTTAGTAGAGTTGTTGATGAAATATGATGCCAAAAAATCGAATCCAAAACGAAAATGAGAGAAAAACGCGAAAAATCAGAAACAAGTTAGGTGGGCGCTACAACACAAGGTGTTTTGTCTGGGAATTTTTTTTTTCAAATTGTTTTTTCCATCCCAAACTCTTTTTCAAGTCTAATACTAATTTTCAACTCCCAATGGGCTTTCAAAATTGAACTTCAACTTGATATAGGACTCCAATAGCATTCCAAACTGAATTCTCCTTGACTTGCACTTTAATTAGAATTTTTCAATTATTTCAACAAGGAATTCGGGTCACACCCAAATTCTAATAGTTGTATTCAAACATTTCAACAATTAATATGTTCTTCTTTCTCAATACAGATGCAGATCTCAATTTCAAACCAACAGCAAAATCAGAAAACTCCAACTTATATTACAATAAAACACATCATGATACAATACTACATGAAAAATCGAAAATGGTACTGTAATGATCACACCATTCACTAAACTCATTACAAAAAATCACAAAATAAATGAAAAATCGTGCTTCATCTCAATTTTCATTTCACATCTACACAAGATACATTGCAAAGACTTCTTCTAGGTTCATGAGAGGGGTTTGACTAAGAGAGCTTTGATCATTTTAACGACATAAGGAACTAATATCAATTTGTGCTTGATTTTTATAATATTTCAAGAAATTAAAAATAGAAAAAGTTCTCAAAATTTGATACATGTGGCAGTTACCTATCTGCCCAGGAAAGTGCAAATTCATAAATTGTGAAGAACATCCATTTTCATTTATAGGTGAAGAGCATAAGTGGGTTCCTCGTCCATGAATTGGTCTAAAATGGTCTCAAGTTAAAATGTGGAAATACAGAGACGAAATTGCCCTTTGGATTTTTATTCAAATTACCCTCTGAATTGTTTTTAATAGATATAGAAGACATGAGGGTCTTTCACAATTTTTGGGGTGATTTGGGGGGTTTTGGGCCAAAATGAAAGGTCAGATGGTATTCAACAAAACATGCAAATGTTAGGGGGTATTGCACCAATTACCCTATTTATATAAGTATTATACTTAATTTAAGAAAGAAATAATTAAATAATTGAGACAATAAAAAAAAATTAGACAACTACGTTATTTAAAGACGTTTCTACTCTGATATGAGTAATAGTTTCTCGATGTGGGAAAAATGAAATTTCTACTAAAGTCCCAAGACTTAAAACTATAAAAGTATTTGAAAGATCCTACTTCTGATTCTTTATGTTAATGTTGAAAAATAAGTCTATAAAATTATTTATGATTAAATAAATTATGAGGTTTACATGTGAATAGACCACGAATTGGATTTGTGAGCTTTTAATTTTTAGTCCATTAGCATAATTTTTTGTATTTATATATTTTATTATATATATATAATATAATAATTAGCATATATTCACAAATCATGATAGGGATGGAGTGGGACCATGTTCCTGTTAGAATCTTNATGAAAAAGGAAAATGACTCCATGAAAATGGCATATACGACAGTATGGGTCTTTTATGTGGTCACATAGGCGCGATCAGGAAATTCCGAGGTAGCTAAGGTTATAACTATCCGACCACAAGTTATAGCCTAAGAGGTCGAATAGTTATGAGATGTGACCGTTGGCTAGGTTTTTTCAAATTTTTCGGTGGTTGATTGATGAAGCATAGCACCTCTTGATTTGAACTTGGAACCATTTCGTGTGGAATGGTTGAAACTTATAAATATTTGTTGTGCACATCAAATTTTACATTGATTATTCATCCAAATTTTTGAGAGAAAATTTTGTCCATTTACATAATCCTTTTTTTTTACTTGTTCATTTGAAGATTCACTTTGCTTTTTCTGATCTTCACAAAGCTTGTTTAATCCTACAAACTATTTTCCATTAATTCCTTAAAAACATTGTAGAACAATATAATCTTCGTGTTCAAGCCTTTACCGAATTTATATTCATCATTTTCTTCTCCTTTATTTTTCTCCATGGCTGTATTTATTTTTTTTATAATAATCTCAAATGATATTTATCATTCTAGTGTGATGGAGATGGAATCTGCATTTGCTGCAATTAAAATGATGAATCAAGACTTAGTGCGTTTGGACAGATTTGATGATGCCAACTTCACAAGATGGCAGGACAAACTTAAATTCCTCCTTATGGCATTAAAAATCTTCTACGTGCTTGATCCAAAATTAGAGCCAATTTTCGATGCAACAGATGAAGACACTAATGAGGTTCGTTCAAAAAGAAAAAAATGGGAAGATGATGAATTAATATGTCACGGCCACATTCTAAATGGGCTATCGAATAGATTATACGATCTCTACACTCGCACCACTTTAGCAAAAGAGTTCTGGTATGCACATGAAACTAAATATAAGGCTGAGAGGGAAAGTACGAAGAAGTTTTTAATTTCTAAATATTTTGATTTCAAGTTTCTGGATAATATTCCTTTATTACCTCAAGTGCATGAATTGCAAATAATTGTCAACAAATTAAAAGTGGTGAAGATCGAACTTCTCGAAACCTTTTAAGTGGAAGCAATCATTGCTAAACTCTCAGGTTCTTGGAAAGGACATAGGAAGATAATTCTTCACAATTTTGAAAACTTTTCCTTAGTGGATATTCAAAAATATCTTCACATAGAGGAAGAGCCAAGGGCAAGAGATAAGACTCAAAGTTCTTATTATGGCTCTTCAAAAGCCAATGTCGTGGACAATGTGGATAACTCCAACAAGTATAAGAAAAAAGGGAAACCTTTTGGTCATAAAAAGGATCAAGGGAAGTTCAAAAACAAATCCAAGGGACCTTGCTATGTTTGTGGAAAATTGGGACATTGTACAAGAAATTGCAGGCATAGGAAACAACAAAGGAAGAAAGGACAAGTAAAATTCATTGATGAGATTATCGCTACGATGACCGAAATCAATGCAATCCAAGGCAAAGTTTCGGGCTGGTGGTATGATCTTCGTGCTACTATCCATGTTTGTTATGATAAGTCTCTTTTCAAAACTTGTCATGACATTGAAGATGGTTAAGAGATCCAAATGAGAAATGAAGGAAGATCTAAAGTGATTGGCAATTGCAATGTGAAACTCATTTTCACCTCGGCAAAGAAGATTACTTTGACAAATGTCCTTCATGTACCAAAAATTAATGGAACCCTAGCAAGTGAAGTTTTATTGGGAAAATCGGGAATTAAATCTGTATTTGAATTTGGAAAACTTTTACTAACCCATAATGGGTATTTTATTGGAAAGGGCTATTCCACTGAAGGAGTGGTCAAGCTTTGTACTCTTGAGGATAATTCTAATAAAAATAAATAATTTGCCTATGTTATTGATTCATTTAATTTATGGCATGGTAGATTAGCACATATATGAGTTATTACTATGAAAAGAATGATAAAATGTGGTTTGATACAATGTTAAATTGATAACTTAGAAAAATGTGAACACGTGTTAAATCAAAGATGATTAAAATCAATTTCATAGTATAGTAAGATCAACAAACTTACTTGAACTTGTTCATTCCGATATATGTGAATTGAATGGTATGCTAACAATAGGTGGTAATAGATATTTTATTACTTTTGTTGATAATTGCTCTTGGTATGCTTAGGTATATTTGTTAAAGCATAAAGATGAAACTTTTAGTACCGTTAAAACATATAAAATTGAAGTTGAAAATCAATTAGGAAGGAAACTAAAAACTCTAAGAAGCGATAGAGGTGAAGAATATTTTTCTAATGAATTCAATATGTTTTATGAACAAAATGGAATAATACGTCTATGATCCACACCACAAACACCAGAACAAAATGGTCTAGCAGAAAGAAAGAATATGACATTCTTAGAAATGATAAATACTATGTTATTGAATTCTAGATTACCATATAACTTGAGGGGTGAAGCTTTACTTAGTGCTTGTCATATAGTAAATATGATTCCTTAAAAAAAAAAAAAGGTTTCCCCATATGAAATATGGAAAGGTAGGGAATCAAATATTAATTATTTCAAAGTGTGGGAGTATCTTGCTTATTACAAGAATACGGATCTTAAGAGAACTAAATTAGGTCCTAGAGGTATTAAATGTGACTCTTTGGATTATTCTTTAAAAAGCAAGGCCTATAGATTACTAAACTTAGAATCAAATGTTATAATAGAATTAGGGTATCTGGATTTTTTTGAGAATGTATTGACAACAAGAAATTCTCAAAATGAAATTTATTTAGAAATTCTGAATTCTAAAGAATCACAAGAAGAAACATCTACAAAAGAACTTGAAAGTGAGCCTCGAAGAAGTAAGAGAGTTACAAAAGAAAAGGGTATAGGATAGGATGAATTGGATTCCCAACTTATTTATTTTGCTTAGTGGAAGGAGATAGGAATGATGTTATAAGAAAAATTTCTTTTGTTCTTTCAGTCGAAAGTGATCCTAAAACCTATAAGGAAGCAATGTCCTCCAGAGATTGCATATTTTGAAAAGATGTGATAAATAATGAAATAGATTCTATTATTTTAAATAACACTTGGAAAATAGTTGATTTACCAATAGATTCTAAATCCATTGATTATAAATGGGTGTTTAGAAAGAAATATAATTCCGATAGAACACACAATACCTATAAAGCTAAATCAGTAGCTAAATGGTATCGTCAAAAAGAATGAATAGATTACTTTGACACATATGCACCCGTAGTTGGGATAACCTCGATAAGGATCTTGTTTGCACTAGCATCTATCTATGATTTACATGTTCATCAAATAAATGTAAAGACGGTATTCTTAAATGGAGATCTCGAAGAAGAGGTTTATATAAAACAACCAGAATTGTTTGTTCTATCGAGAAATGAAAATAATGTGTACAAACTAATCAAATTCTTTTATGGATTAAAACATGCCCCTAAAAAATGGCACGAGAAATTTGACTTTAAAGTAATGTCAAATGGTTTTAATCACAATTCGATAGACAAAAGTCTATATACTAAAGTAAGTGATAATATAATCACATTAATATGTCTATATATTGATGATATGTTGATAATTAGCAACAATACAGACGGTATCAAAGAAACGAAGAGGTTTCTATCCTCCATGCTCAAAATGAAGGATCTGGGACAAGTAGATACTATTTTTGGTATCAAAGTTAAAAATGATAGTGGGTGTTTTACATTGAGCCAATCACATTATATCGAAAATATGATAAATAAGTTCAAACACCTGAATATTAAAGAGGCTAATACCCGTTAAAACCAAGTATCAAATTGATAAAGAACGATGGTAGTGCAATAGCTTAAATAGAATATGCAAGTGCAATTGGAAGTCTTATGTATACGGCATATTGTATAAGACCTGATGTAGCATTTGTCATAAGTAAGCTAAGCAAATTTACTAGCAATCCAAGTTCCAAACATTGGAAGGCCATCGGTTGGGTTCTTAGTTATTTAAAGAATCCAAAAAACATTAGACTACAATATACAAAGTTCCCTAAAATCTTGGAAGGATATACTGATGCTAGTTGGATATCAAGGGCAAGAGAAAATAAGTCCACTTCAGGTTGGGTACTTACTCTTAGAAGATGTGCAGTTTCTTGGAAGCCTAAGAAACAAACTTGCATTACTCACTCAACAATAGATATCGAGTGCCGAGAAAATAAGTCCACTTCAAGTTGGGTATTCACTCTTGGAGGAGGTGCAGTTTCTTGGAAGTCAAAGAAACAAACTTGCATTACTCACTCAACAATGTAGTCGAAATTTGTAGCATTGGCGGAAATTGAAAAAGAAGTTGAGCGGCTAAGAGATTTGTTATATAAAATACCTCTAGATGTAAAGGATATTTCTTAAATACCCATCTTGTGTGATAGTCAAACTACTCTTACTCGAGCTTATAACGAAGTATATAATGGAAAGTTTAGACACATGAGTCCAAGACACAAGTATGTAATGAAATTAATAAAGCATGGAATAATTTCTCTTATACATGTTGATTGACACGAGTATGTAATGAAATTAATAAAGCAGATCCGTTTACTAAACCTCTCACGAGAGAATTAATAAGGTTAACATCAAGTAGGATGGGGTTGAAACTCCTTAATTAAATCCACCAATGATAGCAATCCTGTCAAAAATATACTAAACAAGTATATTTAGGTTCAAACAGTAATAACAAATCATTCGACACGTGGATGGATTTCAACACTATTAAATTTATTAAACCCTATCTTTGGTTACTGTTGGATGAATGAGTTATAATTAAAATTCTTAATGAAGTTCAGTACGGGATACAAGTATCTCTAAAGGTAACAAAGATACTGAAAAACTTTATCTATGTGAACTTCGAGGTGGTGTCGCTTCATTAGAGAAATGGAGTTGTGTATCTTTAAAAGTTCAAAGAAAAATGATAAGTGTAAGGCAATATTTGCACTAAGCAAGTTAGAGGAACTTGTGAAAATTTAACACTTGTGTGTGTAATTTCATCGATATTGTCACAAGGAATAACTGATTTAAAGCTTCCTAGCTACCTCGAATTTCGATAATACTTTATGAGA
>CAIGRB010116018.1:0-19703 GCA_903798255.1 Fraxinus quadrangulata
ATGTTAGAAGAACATTTTTATTAGCTTAAAATGAAAAGTGACATTGAACGTGTTTGTAGTTGATGCATAAAGTGTAAAAAGGCTAAATCGAAGGATTTACCACAATGATTATATATACAATTACCTGTGCCTAGTGAACCTTGATTCGATATTTGTGGTGGTAAATAGATTTAGTTAGATGACACACTTCATTTCTTGCTATAAGATTAATGATACTACGAACATTGCAGATTTGTTTTTTAAGGAAATAGTACGTTTGCACGGGGTTTTTAAGAGTTTTGTGTCAGATCGAGATGTTAAATTTCTTAGTCATTTTTGACAAGTTTTGTGGAAAACGTTAGGAACTAAGCTATTATTTTCTACAACTTGTCACTTACAGGTCGATGGACAGACTGAAATAGTTAATAGGACTATGATCCAATTACTACACACTATGATTAATAAGAACTTGAAGAGTTGGGAAGAATGTTTACCTTTCATCTAGGTTTTTTTTTTTAGCATATGAATTTCAAGATTAAACGGACCACCATCTTGGAGCACACATTAAGAGATAAAATTCAATATCAAATAAAGATGAAAACATTGACTAACTTGTAAACCTTTTGATTACTCTTTTAATAATATTAATATTTTAAGATGAAAATCCCATCGGCCATTGCTACCCACCCATCGCAATCGCCACCATTGACTCTGTGAAAATTATATGGCTACTTTTCACGTGCTTGTACATTATGAGGGTGTTTGATGGGGTAATTAATTAGATTTTAGTGGATTGTGATAAAAGTTTTTGAAATTTGTAATTAAAAAGATGTTTGGCTCATAAAAAATATAATTAATATTAATTGTTTGATTTTGACTCGCCAAAACCCCCGTATCAATGCTTAATCCAGCTGTGGAGCCCATATGCTACATTCTTTTCAATTTGTATGTGCGACAATTTGTCAAAAGCACCGTCAATTCGGGATTTCTAGGGTTTCTCTCAAATCCGATCCGATAACAAAATCATAGACTGTAAATAAGCTCAGATGAAATTGAAACGCTGAGGAGTTTGACTATGCTCATGTAGTGGCTCTTGCTAATCATAGACAACCTCTGTTTAACGTCGAAAATATCCATGGATTTTCTTAGCTTACGTCGGAAAATGATGACGTCTTTGCCGTTGAGAATTGAATGCCATGAATGGGAGAAGGACGACGAAGAGTAGCGTTTGGCGAGGAAATTGTTAGTGGAGGTACGAATATCCGAGAACCCATAAATCTGGGTGCTTTTCGGCAGGGTTTCATGGAGGTGGATAAGGAGGTGCTGCTCGAGACGGAGGTGTCAAGGCTGTAACTGGAACGAGAACTTGAGGCGGAGCCGTAGGTTGAAGAATCAAAAAGTAAATTTGGGGATTTTGGAACATTTCGTGTGGGATTTGATGAGGGCTTTTCTTTTCCCATTTTGATGATTTTCTTTGAATTCTTGAAGATGAATAGGATGACATTGAGGTAGTGGTAGTGACGATTGACGTGCAACGACGGTTGGTACGTGGCGGTGGCCAGTGGATAGTGACGACGGGTGGGTGACGATGGCGATGGCGGTGGCGGTGGGCGGTGGCCGGTGGATAGTGACGACGGGTGGGTGACGGTGGCGGAAGAAGATCCAGTTTCATTTTTTATTGTTTTTGTGAGTACGGTAGGTAAAGGGACAGGGACAGGGATAGGGATAGGGGGAAGAAGATTTAATTTTATTATTTTTTTCTTACCTAACTATTTTAATTGTTTAATATGGTAAATTTGAAATTACTATTTTGCCCTTTCAAATCGTTAAAAATGTGCTCAAACTTAATTTTTTAGTCAACTAACAGAACAATGGATAATAGCTTCCATTCATATGTCCTTCTTGCATACACAATTGAAAGGTTTGAAATCACGAGTGTAACAAATAAAAGGTTTAAGTTAAAATTTACAAAGATTTGGAAGGTTTGAAGTTGTGGTTATAATTATCCCATTCAGCACATGTTTGATATAAATTATTTTAAAATTTATTTTTTTAAAATTTATTTTCAACCACATATTTTTTAATAAAATAATATTTTTCATCACATCAATAACTTTTCACATCACATATTTCTCATTATATCACTATTTAAAAAATATTTTTTCTCAATAATATTCATCAAACGCTAAAGTAATATTTTTTTCGAAACCAACGTGTATTTTTTCAAAATAAACAATAAAGATTCATGTAAAAAAGAGCTCTGACAACAAGGTCGATGATTTTAAATTACAATTAATCCTTTTGATCAATATTTCAATGGTTTAGAATGATCCAAATATGATTTACCTGATTATTATTTTCAGTATTTTATGTTGTTATAATGCTATTAAGCCTTGTTTAGTTTTTATTATTTTTCGAATTATATTTTTTCTTTTTTTATTTTCGATCACACATTTTTCAATAAAATAATATTACACGTGAACTTAAATTTTTTTCTTATTTTTTAAACATACATTCTCTATCAAAATATTATTTTAAAATGCATTTTGGACAATTAATAAGGCTCAAAAGAGACTCTAATTTTTTAAAATCTTAATTAAAAAATAATTTATTGTATACAGTAATTATTATTTATTACTATATAATTAAAAATATTAGTAAAATAATAATCAATTTAAAATTTGAAATAAATTATTAAATAATAAAAGATNAAAAGATGTTAAAATAATTTAATAAAAATTATATTTATTGTACTAAACGAAGTTGAAATGAAAAATAATTAAAACTCTATATACTACACCAGATAAATATTGGTGCAAAATATTGATTCCTCTAATTTACATTATGTTTGGTGGAAAGTAAAATCAAAATTTTAATTCAAGTCAAAATCAAAATTTAATTTTAACTATACATTTAGGGTGTGTTTGAGTTACATTATTTTGAAATAGTAGATTGATAAAGAATGTGTGGTTGAAAATAAAAGAAAACTTATTGATATGATAGAAAATATTATTTTATTAAAGAATGTGTGATTGAAAATGAGTAGAAGAATGAAAATGAAAATTTTAATTTGACTCAAACAGGGGATTAATGTGATCCACAATTTTTCAATCACATATTTCATTAAATTTTATTAAAAACTACCAAAAATCTCATTTTAATCCCTACCAAATATGGGCTTAACGTGAAAGTTTGAAGTTCAGTCAAAGTATCATTTTCACATGCATTTAGAAATTGGTTTGGAGACAATGTTCTAAAAAACACCACAAGACACCAACGTGAGGTGAGGACAAAACTCGTTGCCTTAGCAATAAGTGCAAATAAAGCGGTCAACTGCTAAATTGATCGCTTAATGCACAACTACATGCCTAGGTGAGCTTTATTATTGTTTTATATTTTTTCCTTTTTCAAAAATCTTTTATTTGACTTTAGTTTAGTAAATTTTTTATTTTTTCTATTCTTAAAATGCTTTTATTTGATTTTAATTTAATAACTTTATTCAATAAAAAATTAGATAAGATTTAAATTATGGTACTATCTATATTATATAATTATTTTTTAAGACTTATCATTTTGTTAAAAATTTTGAAAGTATATACGAAATTTCTATAAATCTGTTAAATATGATTTATCTAGTTGAAAGTTGAAATTATGAAAAGTTGTTTAGCTTTTGCATTTCGAAAAATTAAAAATTATACAATTAATTAATAGTATTTTATAATTTTAGATATTTTATATGTATTATTTTTATTATAAAATGCTAAAATATTTTAAATAATGTTTTTTTATGCTTAGATCGCACTGGAGCTCTTAACCCCTGTACTTTTTAGAACAATGATTGGAGAGAGCATCTGCACTTTGAACGCAGTTTATCTATACACCGTTAACATTATCTAAATAATGACATACAAATGGCTTTACTAAATTAGCGTTTTCTTATTAAGTCTTTATAAACTCGTATCAAATGAAGTTGTTGGTCTTTCTTCAAGATTTTGAACCAGTCGTTTTTTCCCCGGTTATTACCAGGAATTTATGACTGCGTCTATGAAGTACGAGAGGGATGGTTTTTCCCTCTCAGACAAGTCAAGGTCAATGTCATTATATATTCACAGTTTCTTCTAAATTTTTATCCAACCAATTTTGAATTCTTAAGTTTATTGAGGTTTATATTCTCTGCATATTTTTGGGTCACATATTTCAATGATGCTTTCAACAGGTATGCATTAATCTTGAATTTCTGTAACTTTCTTTCGAATTATTGTAGCTAAATGAATTGTCTGCCATTTTTATTTAATCAAATGTAATGACCCCACCTTTTTCATAATTGTTTTGATAGTATCAAGTGCTTTGATTTTCGTCGAGAAGAGGGGGCTTTTTGAAGTAATTCCCGACAGTTTGATAAAATTTATTAACAAATGGGAAGTAAGGGTACTGATTCTCTTCAGTATTACCCTACAAATTTTACTAGTTATGTTGGGCAATCGCAGGAAGTATATTTGTAAGATTTGGATAAGAATCATTCTTTGGTCTGCTTATTTGTTGGCAGACATGGTTGCAACAGTGGCGCTCGGCGTCATATCAAAAAATACTCTTGATGAATCGAAACACGCTGAGGATCCACTTAATCAGTTGTTTTGGTTCTGGGCTCAATTTTTACTGCTGCATCTTGGGGGCTCTGATTCCATTACAGCATATTCTCAAGAAGATAATGAGCTTTGGTTAAGGCATTTTGTGGGAATGGTGATTCAGACTGGATTGGCTTTCTACATATTACTGGTGGCCTTTCCAGGTTCTTCTTGGCTTCCGATTTTAAGCATGCTTATTTTTATAATCGGTGTAATTAAGTATGGAGAGCGAATATGGGCACTAAGGTCAGCGCACAGTGAGAATTTCCGGGACTCAATGCTCACGGAGCCTGATTCAGGGCCCAACTATGCTAAATTCATGGAGGATTTCACACTGAAGAAGGCTGAGGGATTCTATGTGGAGGCGGCTGAGGTTATAGAAGTCCCAGTTCCAACTCATGATTTTTCTCCCGGTGATAATGGAAACCCAATACCAGAAGCATATAATCTGTTCCAGACATTTAAGCGTCTCTTCGCAGATATTATCCTGAGTTTTCAAGATCGAGACAGCAGTAAGTCATATTTCCGGAGTTTAACACCCGAAATTGCTTTTAATGTAGTTGAGGTTGAACTTGGATTCACATTTGATGTGCTTTACACAAAGACTTCCCAGTTGTTTAATTTGGCGGCCATTATCCTTCGTCTTGTAACATTTTTGTTGACTAGCTTTGCACTAATGGCTTTTCTCTGTCTGTGCGACAAGAGCAAGTACCATATGTTTGACTTGGCAGTTACTTACTTGTTGCTGTTTGTGGCAATTTTCCTCGAAATATATTCTGTGTTTGTTCTGCTAAATTCGGATTGGACTGCTAATTGGCTGACCAGACGTGAGAGAACTCTTAAATCTCTTATTGGCTGGTGGAATAAACGGCAAGAAAATAATCGAAGGTGGTCCAAGAAAATGGCTCAACACAATTTACTGGATCTTTGTCTCAGTGACAACCAAGGCGTGTGTTTAAGAATGCAAAAGATTCTTCGGCGTATCCAGAAGCTTCTTCAGATAGATAATTTCCTAGAAATGCACTGGAACAAGACTTATGTGGATGTCTCTCCTACTTTAAAAGATCTAATATTTAAAGAATTGAACAAGCACACAGAAATTGATAGCTGTGATCCTGCAGTTTTGTGGAATCGGCGAGGAAGTTTTACCCTGGAAAAGTATGGCCATTTCTCAAGGGGTAGAACTAAAGAGGGAGAATTTGATCGGAGAATTCTTTTGTGGCACATCACTACTGATATCTGCTATTATTTGGAATGGGGTGACGATCTGAATAATGTGAGTGAAAGAAAGCAGTTATCAGATCTTAGCAAGCACATATCAGACTATATGTTGTATCTTCTCGTGTCATGTCCTTTTATGCTGCCAATAGGGATTGGAATGATCAGGTTCCGTGATACACGTGCTGAAGCCAGAGAGTTTCTGGAAGAAAGGAATCTGAAATATGGCAAAGCCAAAGCGTTCAAGAAGTTGCTTCAAGTGAACACGGAAGTGCTACCGGCCAAAGTGAAGGGGGACAGGAGCAAATCTGTTTTGTTTGATGCCTGCGAACTTGCTAAGTCTTTGCGAGCAGAAAAGGAAGACGAATGGAAGATAATAAGTGAAGTATGGGTGGAGATGCTGGCATATGCAGCTACTCATTGTAGAGGGAATCACCATGCTCGCCAGCTTCGAAAGGGTGGAGAGTTTCTCACTCATGTTTGGCTTTTGATGGCACATTTAGGCATTACTGAGCAATTCCAAATATCTCAAGGCCACGCCAGAGCTAAGCTAATTGTGAAATAGGATTTTTGAGTGTTTATTGTAAACCCTTATCTACTACAATTCCTATGGTTCAAAATGTTGTTGAATCTCTAGTCGATAGTTAAAAGAAAATCAATCAGGTTTTTCGATTATTTAGATTCCCCCAATCTTTACATCTTGAATTTCTGTAATGGCTATTTACATCCCAACTCTGTTATATTTGGTAATTTGAATAAGTTAATTTCAATGCTAATCCTACAGTTCTTCCTAGTCTCTCTCTGTGTAATTCATTTATTTGAAAGCAGAACTTTTTATCGTATTCCTCGTGGAATTAAATTTGGTTCGTGAAGATTTTAAAATACTGGTACAGATGTATCAACAAATTTTTAGCACAAAAAGATTTGATTCAGTTCAGCTCAAGGATGAAAGGATCTTGGCATCTCTTTCTTTTCATTCAAATTACTTTCCAGTTACATTATATAACTTCATTTATTAGGGTAAAAATTAACCCTGTTTCTCGTAAATTTAACCTGTGCTGCACAACTGTTGAAGAATGCTAACGACTGCAAACAAGAAGCTCATGGGCACTCGGATTCTGTTTCAAGATATTAGCTAGCTCAAGATTTTTCACAAAGTACAGTTTTTAAATTCATCTTATTCCATCTGGAAATGTATATGATTTGCACCCAACTTTGAGGATAACTAACTTGAGATTGTTTTCACATGGTTGGCAGAATAACTGGAGGAGACGGTATGTAGTCAAAGAAGCTTCATTGGTACGAATGGTATTCGTTTTGATTGAAATTTTTTGCTGGTTTTCTAATGAATGTAAGAGAGAGTTAATGTGAGTTTTGCTGCTAGTTTCTCGTCATCTTCTCTGATTTTAAATTTAAGTAATTCGCTTTAAGGGTTGTTAACTTATACTGACTAGTGGTTTTTGAAGTGTAGAAAAGTTGCTTAATTTGTTTGGCTGACTACTACAATTTGGTTGAAACTTCTATCTGGTTATCTAATAAATGACAAAGATGTTGCTACTGATTTCTTGTCATCTTCTCTGGTTAGATGCTTTTGAGAAAGAAAATTATATATTTGCTGAAGGAAGCTTCACTTCAGGCAGTGGAAACATTATTTTCTTTGACAGTCTGTCAACTTGGAAGATTCTTTGTCTGATTTTAGAGGTAAAATCATATTTTGGTTCATATTTGACTCCCGGCTGAGACTAGTCCAAGTCTTCAATTTCCCTGTTTGAAAACCATTTTTATTTTCATTCTCATTCTTCTACTCATTTTCAACGATACATTCTTCAATAAAATAATATTTTCCATCACATCAATAACTTTTCTTTCTTTTTCAACCACACATTCTCCATCAATTTACTATTCTAAAATACATTATTTCTCCAATAATCTCCATCAAACACTTATACTTGATATCTTCACAGAAATGATCATGATTTTGTTAAAAAGAAACCCCACACACACACACACACACACATATATATTATTCTGATACATTGAATTTGGCTCTATTTACTTGCATCTTACAAAATATATTTACAAGATTTTCAATTCCATAATACTTTTTAGTAATTGAGCAATTGATATAAATTTACTATTCTAAAATACATTCTTTCCCCAATAATCTCCATCAAACACTTATACTTGATATCTTCACAGAAATGATCATGATTTTGTTAAAAAAAAACCCCCCCCCCCCCCTCCTTGTAAAATTACTTTTACTTTTCTTGGACAAATGTATTCACTATTCTTATTTTAAAGGAAAAAAAATTAATATTCAAGTAAATATAAATGATGAAAATAATGCATTGTTTTTGGAATATCAATAAACCTATTTCAAAAGGGAATTAATTAAATTTAAAATATAATTAAGTTTTTCTTCAATTTATCAAATACTTGAGATAACTTCGATTGTATGTTGTGCCTAAGAATAAGTTCATAACAAATCACATACCCTATCCTCGCGATCAAGTGAGCTGTCTCTACTTGACACTTTTCCATTGAAACAAGTCTAGCTGCCATCGTGGAAATTTAACAAGTGAATTGTATCATCTATGCAGCTTGCACAATCGGCCTCATAAGATCTCACCAAATGAAGACTGGTATTATTTCAGCATAAGATAAAAATTGTCGTACGATCCAACTAAATGACTAAAGTGAAATAATAATAATTTCTATTTTATTTGGGCAAAATAATTAGGTATTGATAAAACGATGATAAATAAATCAATATAGGAACTATTTTATTTGGGCCAAATAATTAGGTATTGATAAAACGATGATAAATATATCAATATTGGATTCTTGTAGTTCGTATTAAATGACACACCATGGACTCAAGAAAAAGTTAATTCAACTAAGTTAGGCCCAAAAAATTAAAGGTCAAAGAAGTCATTATTTAGTATTTGATTGAGTTGGTTATTGACTTTAAAATCGGCAAGTAGTACACTGATTGAGTTGTTTATTGATTTTAAAATCGGCAAGTAGTACGCCCTTGTGTAGTTTGTTAAACATAAACTAGTCTTTTTATTTAATTAGGATTTTTAATTCAATTAAAATTGCCCATGTTTTAAACTAGACAAAAAAAAGAGAGAACAAAATAGAGAAACCTATAAACTTCTGTGTTTTACTAAGAGTCAAAATTTTACATTTATAGGAAATAATTAGAACTATAAGAAATATAACAGCCATAATGAGTGCGACTGCAAAAGTATAAAAATCATTCATAAATACTATTATATTTACAACATTTCCCTCTAAATGACTATTTATACAATAAATATCTCATTGAAACATTATTGGACAAAAACTCGATGGGGGCAAATATGCCAACAAATAATAATAATAAAAAAAAGAGTACAAATAATTTAGAGTAATAAACTGCTGCTTCATTAAAATCTTGTCAAGAAAATTCAGTAGGAAAAAACTTGATCAAAGGAAAAATAGTATAACTATTCCTCTCAATTTTCAATTCTTGTATCAAACGATCCATGTCTTGTATGTCAATATTTTTAATCAATGTCTTCTGTAAAATCAATGAGACAAAACTTGATGATTCAAAAAATAGCTTTTGTTGATTTTTTCGAGAGTCTCATATGTATAAAAGTATTATTTTAAGGGTAAATGTTTTGTCTATTATGAACATTCATTACATAAAGAATATGTCTCGTTAAAATTTTATTAGGAAAAATCATGTGGAAAAAATCCTAATGAAAGAAACATAGCATATTATTTTTTTGACTATGCTACAAAAGTTGTTTTATTAAAAACCTTCTCAAGAAAATCTAATGAACAAAACCTCGATCATGAGAAAAAAGGTACAACGCCTATTTACTCCTCTCATGATAATACCACCGTATTATGCTTCAAGTCTACTAAATCCTTTAAGGATAGTAGTAAATTTATATAAGATACATTGACAATAATCACATTTATTATATGCGTATCAAATTTCATTCATTGTCACGCTAACAAGATATCGACTTGTGATTACATAAACCACATGATAACTTATCTATTTATACAAGTTTTCACAAAATTCATTATATAAATAGTTGTACATTTCATATTATTACTTTACTTTTTCTATTTTCATTTCGCATAAATATACACATTTAAGTATTCATATAGTAGATTCAGAACTTCAGGTTTCTCTAGTAAATTCAATTTGTTGGGATTGCGTACATTTATTTAGCTAATCATTTCTTCAATCGACATACTTCAATTAATTTATTTCGATATTCTCACTATTCATAATATAAAGCAGTACATTATGTACAAAAATATTGTCGACAATTTTTATTTTTTGATTATATTTCTTTTCCCATGTTGATATAATTTCTTTAGATATCTCGATTTCAACATTTCAAGTACCTAAACTTATTTTGGTGTTTTACAATTTGTTATGTCTAAATACTCATCAAGAGCACATGCCTCCTTAATGAGACCATCTTTATTATTTACTCCATTTTTGTTTGGATGTTTTTATATTATAATCGAATATCATCACTCTTGAAGCATACCATCAAATATCATATGAACTAATTGTCCTCTAGGACGTTAATTCAAGTTGGAGCATTTAATATTGATGTGTGAGATATTATTGATCTTTTTGGTCAATAAATGCATACAAATGCAATCATCTAGTAGATGTACCAAATTTATTATATACGAATAATTGGCGTGTTTGAGCCACATTATTTTAGAAGAATGTATTTTGGAATTGTAGATTGATGGAGAATGTGTGGTTGAAAAAGAAGGAAAAGTTATTGATGTGACGGAAAATATTATTTTATTAAAGAAGATGTGGTTAAAAATAAATGGAAGAATGTGAATGAAAAAATAATAATGTGGCTCAAACAAGGGTGATCAACGTGGAGGATGATGTGGGTCATTTATCATCTTGATTAATTTTCAGAAATATAGGGAATTCGGTCCCTATTTTAGCTAGTAATGTTGAATGATCAATTATCGATAAAAAGAATAAATAATATATATAAATTCATTAAATTGAAGAATTTTTCGGTTCTTCGTTGAATGTCGATTTGAATTTTTAATTTTTCATCATTATTGATCCAGTGATGGTCTAACTGGTCATGCTAAATAAATTAAACTTTTGGTTCAATATAAGATATAATTCAATTATTTAATTTCGAAAAATATGATCAAATATTATATAATAATATAATAATCAATGTCCACATGATATAAGTTGTATGTTTTCCTTTAGGGATAAACATTAATTCATAAATTACACGTGATATATTCTTCGAAACATGTACTACTTCGAGAACATGTTATATTTTATTATCGATTCTTCAAGAGCAATATGCTGAACTCATTTTTTGTATGCACACATTGACAACAGATACTAGTCCCACTCACACCTCGCAAGCTAATTGCAACAAGCTTGGACAGATCGCTATTCGACAAAATATTCTGGTTTGGGGGTGGAAGAAGTTTTATGACGTGAGATAAAGATAGAGGTGGCAAACGGGTTGAGTAGCTCATCAGTTTAACCGCTCAGCTCGTGAAAATACGACTCATGAGCCTCTCGGATTCGTCTTTTGATGAGCCCGAACCCGAGCCTAGGAGGCTGGCTCACGTCCGCACGAGCCTGATTCGGCTCGTGGCTTGTCTATTTGTATCAGTGATCGAAAATGGTCACTGAATTTTTCCCCCTTCTTTTTTGCCTATAAATACTCATCTCATTCTCTTTTTTTTTTTTCCACTCAACTCTCACTCTCTATTCTCTAATCTCTTCTACATTTTACATTATAAATTATAATCTTGATTTTACAATCTATCTTCTAGACTACTACATAGTCCACATTCATTTCTCAATTCTACTACTACTTTGAATTTCAATTATTCAATATCAATTATCACACTACAAATTTTCAATTATAATCTTACACGTCAAATTTCTTTCAATTCTTGATTTATTACTTACTATATGTAACGATCCAAATTTTATATTCATTCAAGTCGCTACCAAATTCATAACAAATTATATTTTCAGTAAAGTCCAATTTTAGAGATGATCTCATACATGATATCATATTATTTTAAATCATAACCAACAAATATAATAATAATTGACTAAAAAAATCATGTCTTAAATAATGAATTAAAAGTCCTGATGAATTAAACTAAATATAATGATGAAATTAAAGCTGTTCATCACGTTACACCAAATTAATTTATTGAGTCCCATGAAGCCTGGCACCATGACTGCACCTCATCGCCCGTCGCCCAACGATCCGTTATAACCCGTGAGGAGTAGGAAAAATGGTGAGTATATGAAAATACTCAATAGGATACGGAAAGATTGTGCAATCCCGAATAAAATATTTAAATCATGCATAAAAAATATCTTACCGTCATATCATATTTTTAGAAATCGGTAAGAGCTCATAACACAACATATCTTTAGTATGAATGTCCATTTCATTTCGTATCATATCATATCGTAACTTTCATTAGCATAATATTTATCAACATGAAAAAATAAATAATTTAAACGGGATAACATCACTTGCACCTCGCAATCCTATCTTTATTGTTAAAAGGAGTTGTTGGAAGAAGAGCAAGTATTTCACATTTTCAAAGTCTTTCTCTGTTGCTGTGTCTAAGTACATTGTTCCAGTAAAAAAAAAAATATATATATATATCGTTCATCTATTATTCTCAACTTGGACTTTTTATTTAAGGTATACTATAATCATTCCACGTGATATACACGTGTGAGCCATTCATAACTCTTCTATCACAATATTTGGGCACGTGTTTTCCTATATAATGGCCTAAAGTTGCTCATTGTTTCAATTTTATGATGCACCCGTGCTTGTCAAATGTCAAACTAATAAATTTCACACTCAAACGAGGCAATTCACCAATTTTCAAATCAAGGAAAGCTGACATATTAATAGTACAAAGTCATAATTGTCGATACCATGCAAGGGAATTTCTCAATATATATTATATAATAATTATTAATAATTTTAAAAAATTTATTTTATCTTTCCAATGCAAAGAAAATAACCCATTTTCTATTTTTATCTTTTTTTACTCAATCCCAACAACCAACATTTGCTTGGCCACTTTCACAGGTAAAATATTAGGGATTATGCTACACAAACATAATCTTTTATAATGGACACCCCTATGTATCCCTTTATGGTTGTGTAGCATTATCCAAAAATTAGATAATATAGAACCACCTTCTCTACCATAAAGTCTACACGTGTCAACTAACCATACAACTCAAAATTTAAAATAAGGCACCCGATACACATGGCAAAACCTCCATTTTCCATTCAAGTTTTTAATTTATTTGATAAACTAGTTTTAAACCGCTTCTTCAAACTGAAATATCTTAGGATTGACTTATCTGAATCGAATTTTTCACGAGCTTAATATACATAATTAATTACGATCTATCCAACGAGTCCAATATCCATATACTTATCATTACTCAATCAATATCTAAATATCTGACCCCATATAAAATGTAATTTAATATATACACACTTTAGTCCTCAACTTTCCAAAATATTAAAAGATAGCATATAGAATAATTAATTCTATTCTATGAAAATTTTTGGGACTTTACACTATACATTTTATATCAATTCACAAATGGATCCATGCTCATTTGTTGAAAGCTTGTTCGGTATCGGAGGCAAATCATCTATCATGCCGCAAAGTCAATTCGAGAATATGTCGGTCTAAACGAAGTTCCCATTTCTGAAAATATTCCAGATTTCGATACTTATGGAAGAAGTAATCCAATTGATTTGGATGACATTGATGTTTTCTTGGCGGAACGGGAGGATAAATATGAATTAGATATTCCTGATGTAAGAGGAAAGCGAAAGGGAAAAACAGGTAAAATGTTGGGATCATTTTAAAATGATTCAAACAGACCGTGTTGTCGATGAAGTTGAAGAATCTAAAGTGGTATATAAATACTATCAGCAATGATGACATGACAAAAAGGCATTGGAACCACCCATCTCAACCGTCACTATAAAGCATGTGCGGCCAAACACGGGCTACTTCCTGCCGGTCAAATGCAACTGCAATTTGGTAGTCCAGGCACCGGTTGTACTACTCGCCACTTTCTACGTAGATGAATTAGGAGAAGAAAGCTCAAACGGGAATTGTGAAGTTCGTTGCTGCTACTGAGTTGCCTCCAAGTAATAGTGGACAACCAACATTTCGTTTCATACGTGAAAGAATATCTTCAATCGAGGTACATTGGGGTAAGTCAAAACACTCTTTATTCTGTTACAATTGAATATTTTCTTCATACAAAAAAAACTATTGATTACCGATTTAGAAAAATATAGGGGTGTTATATCTTTAACTTCAGATATATGGGAAGAGATTAATAAAAGAGGTTATATAGCTGCAACTGCACACTACATAGACATACTTTAGTGTATGCATAAAAAAATTATTGTTTTTTAAAATTATTGAGTTACCTCACAACGCTAACAATATATATAACGCTATTATGAACATTATTCGTTGTGAGAGTAAAATTCGCTCATTTACATTCGACAACGCAAGTGTTAATAAGGTAGTTATCGATAAATTGTGCAGAGTACTATAGCTCGATTTCAGTAGTTATTTGTTTCAAATTCAATGTATGCGTCATATTTTTAATTTAATAGTGTATAACAATTTGAAAAGATATTAAGAATGAAATTCAAAGAATTAGGGACGCACTAGTATATATCAACAATTTCACCTATTAGAATACAAGTATTTGAGGAATTTTCTGTCGAATCTAGGGTGACGAATACAAAAACATTTATCAGTGACATAGGGCATAAATGGAGCTCTACTTACTTATTATTAAAATCATGCGAAAGTTTTAAACATTTAATAACTGAATTATATATCAATAGGCATATTGGAAACGATGATGATACTGTTTGATTGAATCCAATTCGATTTTAGCTTTTAAACTAAAAATATTTTGACAAATTTTTATGATTCTACAAATATTTTGTTTGAAATTTACTATCCCACTAGTTGCATGATACTTGAACTTTTTTATATAATTGCTTTCATAGATATAAAAATGATCCCGATTTTAGTACAATTATATATTTCATGGAATTAAAGTTTAGAAAATATTGGGAAGACTTGCGTATATTATTTTCATTAGCATGTATCATGGACCCCTGATAAAATTTATTGGGTACTAAATTTGTAATTGATCAAATTTCATGAGCTTTAACTTTTAATACACCTACAATTTATAAAAGTTTAGATCAAACTTTATGTGAAATGTATGAATTATATGCAAAATGAATGTGTACAAATATTAATCGGGTACCCTCTGCACTTACTCCTCCATTGATATACCAGAAGATGACGCTGAAGTATTAATTTTATTCAAAGTCATTAACTCATATAGATATGATTTAAATGCATATAGTTCCTCTAGTAGTAATTTGTCTACCGCATGTAATCAAACATCGGACGCAAGTCCAAATATATTGTCTGCTGAATTAATTGATTATTTTAATCATAATATGCCTAATTACTAAACAATTAAAAAAGGTTTAGAAGAAGTAATTAAATTCTGGCGAAAGTACGAACGACGATGGCCAGTGATTTCTACGATGACAAAAGACCTACTAACACCTCCAATTAGCACAATAGATTCAGAGTCTGCTTTTAGTTCAAGTAAGAGGGTTCTGTTCGAAGTGGGAGCCTTTTGAAAGAAGATATTTTTGAAACATTAATGTGAGTAAATGACTAACAAGATGTTCATTTTCGACTGCAAGATAAATATACTAAAATTGCATGTCGTCAAATAAGTGATATTAAATTTAATTATATTAATCAAAATTTTTTATTTTATAATACCTTTTTAATTTTTTTAAAAAATTATACACATAACAAGTTATTCGTGTACAATTTTTAACTCCGCTTACTCAAAATTGAAGTAGTTGGTCCCAAACCCAAATAAAGGAGGAGGGTTTATTTATTTATTTTTAGAAAAAATTTATCTAAAAAAATTTAAAGTAAAGGTTTATCTTAAAAAAAAAAAAAAAAAAAAAAAAACACACACACACACACACATAAGCTCGCAAGCCGAAGCTCGGATCAATCAACGAGTAACCAACGTATACAAGGTTGAGCCGACTCGGCTCGACCTGACCCATTGCCACTACTGGATAAAGATGTTTGGGCACCGACAATACATATGAAATGAATTGCATAATAAGGAAAAATCAACAATACACAAATAAAAATCTAAAAACTAAGCATCCAACTCAAACAATATTGAGTGATAAAACAAAATAGGAAATGAATTATTGTTTTAAACAGATATAGTTTCATTACTACACATAAGATAGAGGTATTTATATTACTACACATAAGATGCTATTCCACGTGGGATGCCACGTAGGCTTCATGTGGAGCCTCGATGGCAAGGCATAATGATAGTCCCTCAAGTCTATACATGATTGTTCATATTATGCGTGGACTTCTTTTTGTGCAATATTTCTTTGTTGGGGTGGATGTTTTCTTGTCATGGTTAGGTCTTTGGAGCTACTGTGCTTTGTTGTATTTGCTTATGAAAGCCAAACTCTTGCCATTTTAGTGGTTTTTTACCTCTGCAAAATTCTTGATTTTTTCTGTACTCTAAACTCCTCTAGCCATTTCTATCATTCGACGATCCTTGTATTCTTAGAGCTTCATCTTCTTCTTCAATTAGGTAACTCCTTACTTCTCAACCATTTTCTATTCATTTATCCATCATATTTTTGAGAATTTCAATGGCTTCTGGTTCCAATGTTGAGGGTAGGAGGGTAGATATTCAGGCGGTGGCTTTTAAGTCTATGGTGACCTTCACACAAGTTAGGAAACAGTCATTACCTGGTGGGTTGGGTGAGGGGTTTGTAGGCCATGAGTGAAGAGCACATTGATTATGTGGCATGGTGGAGGAGCTATGAAAATCGCATCTACTGTGGCCCCTAAGAAGTTGGTCGAAATTATAGAGAAATATAGGATCCTAGATTTAATAGAACTTTTAGTCTCGAGGCCCACGAATGTTCTTGTTATGCGAGGTGAGGATGTGTGGCTGTTAGTGAATATCTATTCAAGGTAGGTATGCCTTTGCCTTTGCACCCATTTTTTAGGTAGGTGTTGAGGACCTATATGTTGGCTTCAATCCAAATTTTGCCAAATAAGTGGAGCTAGTTGGTAGGGGCTTACTTCTCAAGAGGGAAACCTTGTTGGGAAGGACATGCCTTTGCATGTCTTCCAATCAGTTTTTCAACCCTATGTACTTAGGAAAGCGGAATCATAAGGGTGGTATTACATGACCTCTTGGGGAGCCCATACCTCTTTTGTAGTGTGTTTGCCATTCTCCATCAAGGGATGGAAGGAATCCTGGATTTGGGTTAAGGGTAGATGGCAGATTGTTGAGGGAGATAAAGTCCCAGCTGCCAATATGCCTACCCAGTATTCTAAAGCCTGTGAGTATCTTTTTTTTTTAAAACTTGTTATTTTATTGTAATAACTGTAACTAAAGTTTTGTAACTTCAGGATACCATTTCGAATTGTCCCAAGCTGAGTGGGACGTCATTGAGGACGTATGCAGACGTTCTTAGAGATCACTCCACTTCGACCGGCTCATTTACCGCAACAAAATTTTCTTAGACTTCGGATTGATGGCTTCCAAGGGTAAATGTCGAACTTTTTAATTTTTGCCATATTTCGTTGACTTAATTAACATAGTTTAGATATCTTTGCAGGGAATTTTTACAAGAAGAAATATCCAACCCTCTGATATGGCTTTCATTTTGAGGGCCACTTCTACTATCAATTCTAGGGCTTTGAAGCCTTCCTTTGATGCTGCCAAGCATGACAGAGAAAATTGGAGTGCCTCATCAACGAGTGTGCTGGTATGAGTGATGAGGAGGTGACCTAGGAGATGGGAAACGACAAAGGAAACGGGAAAATGAGAGAAGAGCCTTAGAAGAAAATGAAGATTTCCCACTCCATCAGCTCTGTTGTTGGAAAGTTAAGCACATCTGGTGCCTCGACAGCTCAACTGTCTTTTCTCCTCACCACCTGCCAATCTGATACAATCATCCTTTTTTACTAAAAAAGCTTGAAAGGCTAGGTAGGCCAATGAAGAGGCTGCGAAGGAGATGTAGTAGACCTTCGAAGGGATGGAGAAGATGCCGGTGGTGAGGACCCTTGGGAGGTTTCTGGCAGGGCAATATAACGAGATTGCCCCTGTGATGTTGGAAATGCTGCCATCAGAGGTCTAGGTAGCAATTGTAAATTTCTACAAGTTCTGGACTAACAGATGGCAGAACTATGTGGCCACCTGTGATATAGTGAATCTGACGACGAACCTAATAAGCCAAAGTACCTGGGCTTTTACGGTCGTCCTTGAATGAAAAGTGGTCATTAAGGACATTCAGATGTGCAACTAGGAGTTGCTTGAAAAATTGGCCCAGTCAGAGAAGGAAGCCAAAAAGGTTAAGGCTGAAACTAAATAACTAAAGGCCCAACGTGCTGAAATGGCAGCTAAGTTGGATTCAGCCTTAGCTAAGATTGAAGCTTTGAAGAAAGAAGTCCATGAGTATTAGTAAAAAAATAGCTTCTTTTGACTAAAAAGGGAAATGCTTTAAATAATCACCAAACGCTTACGATCGAAGTTGGGTTCTTGGTGTCCCAGTTACAGTTTTATGTAAAGGAGGAAGAGCAGGCCAGGATTGATGCTCAGAAGGCAAGTGAGGAGGTGATGAAAGACTACATTACCAACTTCCACTTGAAGGATGAGTATCAGTGCTTTGATACCTATTTGAGGAGGTTCGCCTATGCAGAGGTAGTAGACATAATAGGAGAGCTTTACCTAGAACTTCACTATCGAACTAGGGCAAACTTTTTGGAAGAAGTAACTCAGACCCCAGCCGAGTGGATGGTGCAAAGGACCAAAAGAAAGCTCTCGATGACGATACTACGAACCAAGAAGCTCCAGTTGCTAAGGTGCCTACTGCTGAGGCATCAAACTTTTTGCCACCTTCAGCATAGTATAAGACCTTAAATCTCTATGTAATGGCTTGAGGCCCTCAATTGTACATTATTTAATGTTAATGAAATTACTTTCGCATATACTTTTTACTATTAAATTTTTGTTAAGTACAAGGACTTCGCCTGATACACATAATTGAACACAATTAAACCTCCAAGTTAATCCGAAGTAGATGTGATAATTTTTTAGTATATAAATGAACCTCCACATTAATTGAGCCTCCGCACAGCTAGAACTGCTATACCTACTCTCAACAACTTAATCTTTGTGAAACTTCCCTACATGGTGGATGGTTTATCCATGTAGGGCTTCTCCCACGACATTCAACTTCATCATGGGAGGCATATGTTATACGTTTCGGATAATTCATAAGGTAGTCCACTTTGGGATTCGACCTTTTTCTTCGAGGCCCCATGCTTCCCTACATGGTGGATGATTAATCCATATAAGGACTTCTCTCATGACATCATGCACTTAAAAGTAAACAAACGCTTAAATGAATATTATTCATAATAAAGCGAGTGGGGTAATATTTTAGGCTTACTTATTTCCCATTTTTAACATAATGACGTGCCGCATGTTAAATATTATATGGCCAATGAGAGTGACTTGATGATAATATAGTGTAAGATTGTAGTTAATGTTTTTAATGGTGTCATAAGGCATCTTAAAATTTTCAAGATATAGATGCTAATAGTTTAAATGTTATATGAAAAAGGATATAACATTACCCTAGAAGTATCTACTTCGAAACACTGGTGTCA
>CAIGRB010116028.1:0-14642 GCA_903798255.1 Fraxinus quadrangulata
GCCACATCAATGCAGTTCAACTGAACATTTTTTAAATAGACCATAATGAATCTCATCTCGCATATTGATTAACGATATATAATCAGAAATCTCGCCAAAATTTATTAGAAATTATTTTTAAAAATTATCCATTCGCCACATCGGTCCAATTTCACTTTGATGAGCAGATGAGAATGGATTATCATCTATTGTCTGATGCACAACTTGATCAATTATGTGATAATAGTTTTTCCCATTGGCTAAAACAAAATGTAAGACTTTCAATACTAAACATATAACTTACAGAAGATATTAGTGAGCACAACTTATTTTCTTAGGTTTTGGTTTAAAAGAACATGGTTGACTCTCAAGTAAAGAACATCGCTATGAGTCCTTCTCGTAAAGTGAACTGTTACAATGGATACTCTCCGAATGGTTTTAAATTCTTTAATTTGGAATATGTGTAGACAAAAAAATATTAATGGACTCGGTCAATTTTGAATAATTAGCCCAATTAAATCCATTAAAATTAAATATACTAAATCCTGCTTAAAGAAGCCCCTCCTACATTAAAAGTCCACCATACTTTTAAAATACAATAAATCAAATAAATTCAAATCATGGGTGATGTCACGCGTTTTCCACAACGTGAAATTACCACAAGTGTACGGTATCAAATTTTGTAATATAGTAATAAAGTTAAGAGTGTCGAACCCACATAGATTGTAATTCAATTTCTACTAAGTACTATAATTGGGTTGCTTTTATTTTATCTAGATAAATGAATGATTGATTGAATATTTTAACTAATCAAAAGTAAAATGCTACGACTAATTTGGAGAGTATAAATTATCAAAATGAGAAGGCCTAGGGAATTATTTCATCTCACCATCAATTATGATTCAATGAATTCCAATTATTCAAATTAATTTTCTCATATTTAAAGGGAAGAATCCTAATATAATTATATCCCCTCTCTCAAGTGCCGGCTAGAATTTAATCATAAACTTCAATCCCAATATCTATATTCCGAATTAAAGCCTAGAATTTACAGAAGTTCCGATTCTTTTATGGAGTAAGCCTCATAGATTTATTACCTTCTCTCAAAGTGTAAAAACCAGCGTCGTGTCAATCCTATGATCGTGCCTAAATTCTCCTCTCTCGAGTGTATTTGAAAACATTATAATCATGACACAATTAAATATAAGCGGGAAAATCAAATAGAAAAAATCAAGAAAAAATCATTAATCCATAATTTCAAGTTTGGCTTCATCAAACTCTAGATAAATTATCCAGTTCATGAATGAATTCATAAGATCTAAACAATTTATAATGAAAAACATTAAGGAAAAAAGTAAGAAAAACTCTTTTGAAGCGTTAATTCAATTTTCCTGTCAACGTTCTTCACGTGTCTTCATCGATTTCTTCAACACTTTGATGTATTCCCCTCTTGATTGCTCCAAAATTACCACACAAAAATAAAAGAAAAAGGAAAGGAAAAGAATAAAAAAAAAGAAAAGAAAAAGAAAAGAAATGGAAAAAATGGCAGAACACATCCCAGCAGAAAGCCGAAATCCAAAAACTGTGGAAGAAAAGTCAATAGGCTGGTTTTAAAACAAAACCTAGAGGAAATTTCATCTTTGGTCCCCAAACTTTTGACAAGTGAGCAAAATGGTCCGAAAACCCTTTTTTTTTTAACAAAAGTGGCGCCACAACAGTGGCGCTGCAGTGTCACTGTCTCTGTCAACAGCAGGAAAATGGAATTTTCTGCCAATTTGCAGCCAAGTCCTCCAATATTTGCGCATTCGGTCCCTCAACTATGATGATGTACAATTTGGTCCTTAGATTTTGTTTTTCATTTCAATATTACCCTCCATAAATTGCACTCCAAATCCTCTAATTTTGACCTTGTTCATTTTGGTCCCCAACTTCTCATTTTTGTATGCTTTTAGTCTATTTGGGTGATTTTTGCCTAAAAAAACCAACATTATCCAACTGTGAATAGAAATTCGCTCAAACTAATGAATAATTAGATTGTTTATGTATTAAATAAGTATGCAAAAACACACTTATCAAATACCCCCAAACTTAATCTCTTGCTCGTCCCGAGCAAGATTATTTATAACACAATCATGCAAACTAGATAAAGATCAACACGTTAGATAGCTTGTCAAAAATATCAAAGAGTGTAAAATTGTATATCAATTCACAAGTATGCCTCCAATTAATGCTACCAAAAACAATTTAACTTTATCCGATGTTCGATCGGTGTGTGCGCGCGCATAATCACTTTCAATCATCATCTAAATTAGGAAAAAGTTGTCAAAATAGAAAAGAATTCAAATTGGTTCCAACCCGACCCTTTGTGGTCAAATATGTCTTTTCCTGCTCGTTAGATTCACACTCCTCAAATAGATATTTCTTTTCTTTCCCAAGTGTAAATCTAAAGGTTGCTCTCAATTCACTCATTTCTTTTTCCACTCTTGTTCGGTTGGGTCAAACTGGTAATATCAACCTTTAGTCATGTGATGATTCTCCACTAGATTAGTGCTTCCACATTCAAGTTTATACTAAGTAATTCAAACCCACTAGTTATCTAAGCCCAATAATTGAATACAATTGCACAAAATCAATTTTTTTTTTCAATTAAAACTCTTGATTGACCTCACAGCCTTAAGCTTTCTTTTTGACCCTTGTAGCGAGTTTTAGGTCGATAGCTTCTCGATTGTTTAGACCAAAGGGTATCAGGTTTTGAAATACCCCAACATACTTAATAACTTGAGTAAAAAAGGCTACGAAGTGAGGCCTAAGATTCAACAAGTGAAAAATCATATTTTTTTTAATCACAACATAACATCACGGCTTAGATCCCTAGCATATGATCATTACCTAGCTTATACTTGACAAAAAGACTCTCCATACAATATTTTTTTCAACATGCATGGAATCAACACACTTCTAGATAATATCCTTCACCGACTCGACCACCCCTAAAGTTATCTTATAATATGGTAAAGTGAAAGAGTAGAATATAGGTTGATACAATTTTTCAAGCAACTCACAACCTAGTTCTTATCAATTCAAAAATCTTTCCATCAATCCAAAAATTTCCACATCTAGATAACAATTAATCGTGACTATTGTGCTCAAAGTAACTCAGGATCTAATAATGGACAAGCTCTTTTTTCAAAAAAATTAGGCATAAATAGCATATTTGGTCATGCATAGCTCATGAATCAATAATAATTTTAAACATCAAACAATCCTAAGCCGGCAAAGCCATCTAATATGTCAATACAATATCACCAATTCAAGCACAATCACCCCCAAACTTAAATCACACATTGTCCTCAATGTGTAAAAGAACAAGATAAAGAGAAGAGTGAATAACGAAACTTCCATGATTAGACATTTGTGAAGAGGTGCTAATACTCTACTTGGACTTGTGATGCTTTAAATGGAATTGGCAAGTAACCTTCATGTACACCATTTGACCCCTAAACTTGTGAGGAACCATAAATATATGGGACTTCAAAAATTACCTTATCTCAAAGTGTATTGCCCGTGACGTTGTGGTGTTGATGATGCTGGTGTTGGTGGATGTTTCTTCTATCTTTCCCTCCAAACTTGAGATGCATCCCATTTTCTCCTTGTCCATGTTGGTTTGAATGTTTCACGACGTCATGTTCCTAAAAAATCAAAATTTAGATATAAATACATGGAACAAGGGTTACTTAGTTCAAACATCTAATATCCAACTCAATTACTCAAAGGTCTAAGGGAAGGCATGATATGGATGATTTCTAAATAAATTGTAAAATAAACTAACTATTTTATAACTCAAAAAAAAAAAAAAAGGAAGAAAGTTTGGGTTGCCTCCCAAGAAGCGCTTCTTTTATGTCATTAGCTAGACGTGGATGTGGATTTAGGTTGATTCTTTGAGTGTTATTTCGTCCACATCTCGATCTTCCATGCCATAGTAATGTTTAAGACGTTGTCCATTTGCTTGGAATATAGATCCATCCTTGCTCACCAACTCCACCGAACCATATAGGAATACTTTACGAATTACAAAAGGTCTCGACCATCTTGACTTGAGCTTTCCAGGAAATAGTTTCAATCGAGAATTGAATAAAAGAACTTGTTCTCTTGGTTTGAATTCTCTTCTTAGGATTCTCTTGTCATGCCACAACTTCGTTCATTCTTTATATATCTTTGCATTCTCATAGGCATCATTTCGAAATTCCTCTAACTCATCAAGTTGCAACAACCGTTTTGGACCCACTAATTTCATGTCCAAGTTTAACTTTTTCACAGCCCAATAAGCTTGATGCTCTAGTTCAACTGGTAGATGACATGCCTTCTCGAATACCAAACGATATGGTGACATTCCAATGGGTGTTTTGAATGCTGTGCGATATGCCCAAAGAGCGTCATCTAGCTTGTACGACCTGTCCTTACGATTGGTGTTCACTGTCTTCTCCAGAATTTGCTTGATTTCTCTGTTGGATACCCCTACTTGCCCATTTGCTTGGGGGGTAGTAACTAAGTGCCAATTTGTACCCGACATTGTACTTAGCCAAAAGTGAATTGAACAGTTTATTACAGAAGTGTGTACCTTCATCACTCACTACTACCCTTGACGTGCCAAACCGAGTGAAAATATTTTTCCGGAGAAACTTTAAAACTACATTTGCATCATTAGTTGATGTAGCAATGGCTTCAACCCATTTGGATACATAGTCCACTGCAAGGAGAATATATACTTGGCCAAAGGATGGTGGAAAATGATCCATGAAATTTATGGCCCATACATCAAACAGTTCTACCTCAAGTATGTTAGTTAATGGTAGTTCGTGATGCCTCGAAATATTCCCCGTACTTTGACAATGATCACATGTCTTTACAAAAACATAACAGTCTTTGAACAAATTCGGCCAGTAAAATCCAGATTGTAATACCTTGGAAGCAGTACGTGTAGGATCAAAATGACCTCCATAGGGTGATAAGTGACAATGCTCCATGATTGATTTTGTTTTCTCCATAGGGACACACCTTCTGACTACTCTATCAGCACATCTCTTGAAAAGTAATGGGTCATCCCACATAGATGTCTTGACATCATGAAGGAATTTCTTCTTTTGATGGTGAGTAAAGTCAGGTGGCAATTCTCCGCATGTTATATAGTTACGAAATCTGCATACCATGGAGTCCTTGATGAGACTGCCAAAATGAGCTCATTAGGAAAAGTTTCTAAAATTTGAGTATTATCCACCACTTTTTCATTCTCCAAACGTGAGAGGTGATCTGCAACTACGTTCTCACTGCCTTTCTTATCCCGAATCTCTACATCAAACTCTTGTAATAGCAAGACCCACCTGATTAAATGGGGTTTGGCATCTTTCTTTGCAAACAAGTATCGGATTGCAGCATGATCTGTGAAGATGATTACTTTGGTACCAATGAGATAAGGTCAAAATTTGTCACATGCAAAGATTACTGCCAACATTTCTTTCTCTGCTGTAGTGTAATTCAGTTGAGCTCCATTCAGGGTCTTGCTAGCATAGTGAATGGCTCTGAATATCTTCTCACTCCTTTATCCTAGCACTGCCCCAACTGCGTAGTCACTACCATCACACATAACTTCGAATGGCTTTTCCCAATCCGGTGTTATCATTACTGGTGCTGTAACTAGTTTCTCCTTTATTATTTCAAATGCCTTCAAATAATCTTTATCAAACACAAATGTAGTATCCTTCTCCAAAAGGTTGCATAGAGGTTTAGCTACCTTTGAGAAGTCTTTAATAAATCTCCTGTAAAATTCAGCATGCCCAAAAAAACTCCGAATACCTTTGACATTGATGGGTGGTGGTATTTTTGCTATTGTATTAATTTTAGCCCGGTCAACCTCAAGTCCTCTTGCTGAAACATGGTGGCCCAGCATAATATCTTCTTGTACCATAAAATTACATTTCTCCCGATTTAGAACTAAGCTCTTTTCCTCACAACGTTGCAATACCAAGGAAAGATTGTGAAGACAGCTGTCAAAAGAAGTACCAAATACAGAAAAATCGTCCATAAATACCTCTATTACGTCCTCTGCCATATCTACAAAGATCGCCATCATGCAACTTTGAAAAGTGGCTGGTGCATTACATAACCCGAATGGCATCCATTTGTAGGAAAAAGTTCCATAAGGGCAGGTGAATGTTGTCTTCTCTTGTTCTTCCGGTGCTATTGAAATCTGATTGTAGCCTGAGTAACCATCAAGGAAATAGTAGTGAGAATAGCCAGCTAATCTATCCAACATTTGGTTGATAAATGGTAGTGGGAAGTGATCTTTCCTAGTTGCTTTGTTCAGCTTCATGTAGTCGATACATACCCTCCAGGCATTTACTGTTCTTGTTGGGATTAGTTCATTGTTATCTTTTTTGATTACCATCATTCCGCCTTTCTTTGGCACAACTTGCACTGGACTAACCCATTCACTATCTGAGATGGCAAATATAATCCCTGCCTTTAGTAATTTCAGTATTTCTGCCCGAACCTCCTCTTTCATTGCTGGGTTTAGTCTTCTCTGATGTTCAATGGATGGGCTATAAGAGTCCTCCATGAGGATTTTATGCATGCAAATCGTAGGGCTTATACCTTTGATATCTGCTATTGACCAACCCAATGCCGCCCTATGTTTTCTCAATACTCTTAATAGCCTATCTTCTTCATCTCTGATGAGTAAGGATGAAATTATTGCCATATGATAAGTTTTCATGATTCCTTAGACCTGGATGATAGTGATTTGAAGAGTAATTCCTCCTCTGATTATAGTTCCTGCTGTTGACATATTAGGCTTGTTCATTCCCCATTTGTCTCCTGATGTGATGATGAAGCTGCCATAACCGAATCTGATTTTTGCTGATTTCCTTGAGTGGTAAATGCAGCTATCTGATTAGTGAGTGATGAGACTTGAGCTGCTAACGCTGTGATGGGATCCACTTCATAAAGTCTAGCCACTTTCTTAACACTTGATCTCTCACTTGGCCATTGATAGCTATTTGCAGCTATGTCATCCAATAAAGAATATGCATCCTCTGCTGTTTTAGCCATTAGAGTTCCTTCTGTAGCTACATCCACTATTGTTCTTGTCTGTCCATTTAACCCATTGTAGAATATCTCCATCTGCATCCAACTCTGAAAACCATGTTGAGGACACCTTCTAAGCAAATCCTTGAATCTTTTCCAAGCTTCATAGAATGGTTCGAAGTCAGACTTTCTAAATTGACCAATCTCACTTCTAAGTTGAGCTGATTTGGAAGGTGGAAAATACTTGGTGAGGAATTTTTGAGCCAAAGCATCCCAAGTTGTAATTGACCCATACGGTATTGATTGGAACCAAGCTTTTGCTTTATCCCTTAAGGAGAAAGAGAATATGCGAAGCTTAATTGCCTCATCGATGACTCCATTCATCTTCACTGTATCACATATTTCAAGGAAAGATCCCAAATGAGCATTTGGATCTTCTGTTGCAGCTCCCCCAAATTGATTTTGCTACACCATATGTATTACTCCTGGCTTCAGTTCGAAGTTGTTTACTGCTATAGCGGGGCGTGCGATGCCGGAGTAGTTTTCATTAACAACAAGCTTGACATAGTCCCGAATAGCTCTCAGTTGATTATTCTCATTAGCTGCTCATGCTTCTTGTTCAGCCATTTCGTCACCTTCATTTATCTGTATACCCCTTAGATAGCGAAATGTGCGTTCTGGTTCAGGATCAACAGACAATAGATTAATGTTTCTTGCCCTTCGCATAAACAGCCGAAATCAATATTACAGAAACAATTAAAAACAAAATTAAAATGAATGAAATTTAAAATAAAAACTCTAAAGTAAAGTAGAAACTAGATTGTAATAATATCAATAGAATTCAAATTAATCAATCCCTGGCAATGGCGCCAAAAACTTATCACGCGTTTTCAACAACGTGAAATTACCGCAAGTGTACGATATCAAGTTTTGTAATATAGTAATGGAGTTAAGAGTGTCGAACTTACAGGGATTGTAATTTAATTTCTACTAAGTACTATAATTGGGTAGCTTTTATTTTATCTAGACAAATGAATGATTGATTGAATGTTTTAACTAATCAAAAGTAAAATGCTACGACAAAATTGGAGAATATAAATTATCAAAATGAGAAGGCCTGGGGAATAATTTCACCTCACCATCAATTATGATTCAATGAATTCCAATTATTCAAATTAATTTTCTCATATTTAAAGGCAAGAATCCTAATATAATTCTATCCCCTCTCTCGGGTGCCAGCTAGAATTTAATCATAAACTTCAATCTCAATATCTCTATTCCGAATTAAAGCCTAGAATTTACAAAAAATCCGATTCTTTTATGGAGTAAGCCTCATAGATTTATTACCTTCTCTCAAAGTGTAAAAATCTACGTCGTGTCAATCCTATGATCGTGCCTAAATTCTCCTCTCTCGAGTATCAGAATTGACTAGCATATATTCATTCAATTATTGATCAGGTAATTGAAAATATTATAATCATGACACAATTAAATATAAGCGGGAAAATCAAATAGAAAAAATCAAGAAAAAATCATCAATCCATAATTTCAAGCTTGGCTACATCAAACCCTAGATAAATTATCTAGTTCATGAATGAATTCATAAGATCTAAACAATTTATAATGAAAAACATTAAGGAGAAAAGTAAGAAAAATTCTTTTGAAGCTTTAATTCAATTTTTCTGTCAATGTTCTTCACGTGTCTTCCTCGGTTTCTTCAACACTTTGATGTACTCCCCTCTTGATTGCTCCAAAATTACCACACAAAAATAAAAGAAAAAGGAAAGGAAAAGAAATAAAAGGAAAGAAAAGGAAAAGAAATGGAAAAAATGGCAGAACACTTCCCAGCAGAAAGCCGAAATCCAAAAACTGTGGAAGAAAAGTCAATAGGCTAGTTTTAAAACAAAACCTAGAGGAAATTGCATCTTTGGTCCCCAAACTTTCAGAAAGTGAGCAAAAGGGTCCGTAAACCCATTTTTTTAACAAAAGTGGCTCCACAATAGTGGCGCTGCAGTGTCACTGTCTCTGTCAACAGCAGGAAAATGGAATTTTCTGCCAATTTGCAGCCAAGTCCTCCAATATTTGGGCGTCTGGTCCCTCAACTATGATGTTGTACAATTTGGTCCTTAGATTTTGTTTTTTATTTCAATATTGCCCTCCATAAATTGCACTCCAAATCTTCTAATTTCTGACCTTGTTCATTTTGGTCCCCTACTTCACATTTTTGTTTGCTTTTAGTCCATTTGGGTGATTTTTGCCTACAAAAGCCAACATTATCCAATTGTGAATAGAAATTCGCTCAAACTAATAAATAATTAGCTTGTTTATGTATTAAATAAGTGTGGAAAACACACTTATCAGGTGATTACAAAGTTGTTACAACTTTATCTATAAATAGGACCAAAGGTCTGAAAAATGACAAGTGAAAGGTGCAAAAGAAAAATTAAAAGTGCAAAAGAAATTTCAAAACTGAAAACAGAGAAGAAAATCTCTCAAATTTTAGTCTGTGAAACACCAAGAAGATCAAAATTTTCTTCAAATTCAAGCAAGATCAAGAGAAGTCTAGAAGATCAAAGTTTTTTCAAGTCGAAGCAAATTCAAGTTCAAATTCAAGTCTCAAAGTTCAAGTGTAAAACAAGTCAAGTTCTCTACAAGTCAAATCTCCAACAAATCTTGAAGTTCAGGATCCAAGGGACATAGCCCCTCGTCTTCGAACTCTCAGGTCATTAATCAAAAGATTTTGCAGTTCTGTAATTACAAAAGTATCAACATTCACTTGCATTTCTCATAAGTACAATTTGTAACAATTTTTGTGTATTAATACATGAAATTTATCGTACAAATTTATTGGCATGCCCAGTGAAAACTTTTTATCCTCTCATCTTTTGATCTCAAAATACTCAAATTTTAAATCACTACATCAATAATGTCAAGTGAAAAGGAAAAAAATAAATTTGTGACCCCGTCTTGAATAGACACTTGCTGAACTCTTTCATATAATCAGAGAACAAACAAAGACCGGGAAAACTTATCTGTCTCACCGTTAAGAAAGTTCTCCAACAAAGGAAAAATGAAATTTGCTTTCAAGAAGTCGGATCTCGTTCAATGGAAAAGACCAAAAGTTTGACAAAAAGCCTTCATTCCGCTAGTGGTAGATCCGTATTTGGATCTTCTCATGCCAATCCTCCACGAAATTGGAGAGAATATACTTTATCTAAAGAATCCTTCGAGCAGATGATGGTTATGGAAGTAACGTCGGGATCTAATGACCAAATCCAATAAATAGGATTAGCCATTGAAAAGTTAACGAAGTAACTAAATGATGAGGATGCACAAATTGTTGCACTCATGTAGGTGGAAGTTGTTAAATCCATTGGCAGAAGATAATCCTGGAAATGGTAGGTTCTAACTAAAGAACCGAAAGTCGAAGAACACCAACAGAAATAAGATATGCATGATCGGACCGTAGTGCAAAATGTGTTGCATGACACCACTCAACTCTCTGTTGGATCTCTATTCGTTTAACAACTCTAACATATGATTGCAGATACCTTCCGTGCCCAGTATGGTGGCTCATTGCAATCTTTATTAGTTTATGCTAAACCCTATAGCCGTTGGATAGACGAAATAAGGATGCCGCTTAGCTACCAACCTCTAAAGTTCTAGTGTTTTGATGGAAAGGGCAACCTAAAACAACATGCCGCTCATTTTATTGAAATGTGTAATAATGTTGGATCGTACAATGATGCCATGGTAAAGCAGTTCGTATAATCTTTCATAGTTGTTGTGTTTGAATGGTATATAGACTTGACGGCTAGATCAATTGATAGTTGGAATCAAATTGAACAGAAGAAGCATTGTATGGACATGAAGAAGTTGGTGTGTTCAAACTAGAAGAGCCACGAATGATTTCAGATACAGATGTCGGCCTAGTTTTAGGAAATCCATATACGGGAAATGAAAAGAAATCGGAAGATCAACTAGACATTACGGAGAATCAAATATTCTTTAGCAAGAAAGAACTACACACAAGGCTTCGACTACAGGCTCAACGGAGAAATTTTATTTCAAAGTTAAAAAATCGAATGTTAGATCTCTCATGGTATGTTGCATGGATACCAACTGCCATTGGCTATTACAAGCTTCCAAGATAAAAAAAAATCACATATTTTTAAGGTTCGAACTACATACACGAGCACGAATGTTTTTCAGATATTCGGCAGAATGCACACATGTATGCAACCAGTGCCCTAATTGGGAAACACACAACGCGGAAATCAGATGATACAAACCAACCGAACGTTCCCGCGGGTATAAATTTAGTATTATGATTTCAAGATCATTATATAGCCACGTACTAAATTTTAAACAATGCCAAAGAGAAATCATATCGAAGAATTCGTAAACTGTCAAACTACATCAATATAAGGAGTTCCTTCGGTTGAAGAAGACATATTCGAAGGAAGAAGTTCTTACTGCTAGGAATTTTTTGAGAGTAATTGTGTTTGAACATTGTTTTTGAAGTCATATGTATGCTTACATAAATGAGTAAAGTATGGTGTAAATACATTACTAGACTACACACCAACTACTACTCTATGTAATTACAATTGATGACATTTGTTTGACAACATAGGTTTTAGACCTTGTGCTTGTCATGTGAATATTGAAGTTGTATTTATTACCAGCAGGCTTGTGAAGTCAACACAATACCATACTCATCATGAGAGCTTTTTGTTAATGATGATGTATTTGTAACACACCTTTGATTGAAATCTTATTGAGTACGTCTAATCGATTTTTTCTGTCTTTTTTTTAAATCTACATGTCATCTTACCAGTCCGTCAAGTGGTTCGACTTTGTCCTTGATCTTTCATGATGTTCTCGTCATTTGAAAAGTTGTTATGAACATTTGGACCATGTTTATCTCAACACTTGACAGTTCATGTATTTAGAAGAAGATTTCAATTCGTTTCCAAGAGTTGTTACATTTCAGACATTTCTCGACATTTGAAGTGTTGTTCTTGACATTAAATATCTGTTATTCTCTACAATTGATATTTCAACTATCATGAACGACAGTTCGTAAATGTTTACACAAAATAAGACATGAACAACATGCAAGTATTGAAACAAAAAAATATTGTAGTCTCCATTTCAATTCTATATCGACACTCATAACTGTACCATCAACCAAAAAATATGTTCAACGCTTGAAACATTTTGGGCAAATAACTGATCTATTCATCATTTCATAAACTAATTGCTCAGATAGTTTGAGCTCTGGTAACTTCACAACATGTCCTATGAAACTTTCCTCGAACATAATCTTTTGTTGTGCATCGAATTTGTTGAGGACAATTTTTATATATTTGGTGTTACTAACCTGTGAAATTTAGATTGGAACGAGCTCTTCATCCCGAATTTTGTATCAGTGTGAGGAAGTCATCTACAAACAACAAAAATGAACAAGACAAATAATATAAGAATCTACTAAGTAAATAAAATGACCTAAGAAATATATGAAACCATGTAACCATTGTAAATGCTTGCTACTTAATAAAATAGGTACACGTGCACTGATGACTACATATTCAACAAAATGTAAGAATTTCAAATCTGAACTATATGTAAAAACCAATTAAGGACACATAAAACCTATTGAACATATCATTGTACTAACGAAGTGGTTCCCACTACGAAAGCAACTCACAAGTTGATCGCATGAACGATTAGAATTATACGTATCTCGACCCTACCCTTTTCTCTTCTTTCTTCTAGTATTAAACCAATAATTTCCTTGGAAGAAATTTTTACACAACAATGAAGAGTTTGGTGCTAATTTATATTGCTAGACTGAATGGATAAAGGTAAGAATACAGTTAAAAACGGCCACCCTTAACGTAATATGACAAAAGAACTTAGAATGGATCGACTTTATGGATTCATACACAGAAGAGATTAAAAAACTAACAGACTGAAGTTAAAGAACCAAGAAAACACCGATGACATCTTGGCCAATTCAAAGTATGAAAGCTTCAAACGGACATAATGTAAGCCTTTCATCTCAGTTATCAAAATATCCCTCGTAGAGAAAAAATCACATTAATGGTTATGTCTTAGATAAGCGCATGTTGGGATAAGATTAAAGAGTTCACTTATAAGTAAGGTACATAAGTCAGTTTAATAATAAATAATTAATTTGAGTTGAAGTTGAAGTTGAAGTTGAAATAAATAACTCATTTTGTTAGTAAGGTAAGATTTACTTCAATTAAGTATCATCTGTTTATATAAACGTAAGAACGGCAATAAATCCAAACATGTTTCAAACAAATATGCTTGTAATCCATACGTTAGTTAAAAAAGAACACGCATATCAACCAGTATTTTTTCAGTTATCCATTTCAGCGATTTCATAAGCATACATCCATCAAAATAACAACAATCATATTCCATGAAATCCAATAAAGGGTGAAAAAACAAAGCAAAAATGACCTATTGTGTAGCTCCAAAAACTAGAATTGAATAATTACCATTTGAGATCTTAAAATCCAGTTTCAGTGATATTTATATTCCAAGAGATCCGGTTAACAGCAAGAAAAACAAATATTTGCCATTCACAACTCAAGAATGAAAATTATGTATATAGCTTCAGTAACGAAAATATCGAATCCAATATACAGTAGAAATAAAGTCAACGATTTATTAGCTCAAATCAAACAAACAAATCTCATTCCACATCATAAAAGTAGAAAAACGAAATTACCTTTACAAGCCTGGGGAGAAATTTGAACCTATAGTAATCAAAATGAAAAAAAACCACATTCAGTTTAACATATAATAGACATACATGTGAAATACGCATACACCGAGAAAATAAAAATCATAGATCCCAATAAATTAGCGAATTGAAAAAAAAATGTTTAAGTTCTTTAATAAACATGATGCAAATAAATTATTGAAAATATGTTTCTTAATTTCCACCTTTCGGAATCAAATCTCACAGCGCCATCAATCAAAAAATATAAAAAATTACGTAAGGATGTCAAGAATGGACCGTAAAATTTGAAAAAGTTCGACATGATTCAAACAAAAATTGGATGGGATTCATCATTGATTGCCTATGGGAGACTCATGATCAATGTGAGCGATTGAAAAATAACGATCGACATCGACGATTAGGTGGAAGAATTTTAGAGTTGAGAGCGAGATTAGAGTTTCAGAGTTCTAGCTTTTGCTTTTCACACTAGGTTAGTGATGTAAGATTTTTTTTTTTTTTTTTTTTTATGTTGACGGGTCGGGTCGAATGGATTATGACGGGTTTGATGGGAAAACCACCCGAATTGAACCAACCCATTTCAAAAGAACTCAAGTAAAAATTTGTAAAAATATGATTAGAATTGATTTTAATGAGTAAACTCATAATTCTAACTGATTCAACCAAAACCCAATGGAAAAAATGTGGAAAAGCCTATGGTTATTGACCCACTTTTAGGGGGAAGGTAGCATTTAATGCATAAATTGATATTTGTACTTTTTTCAAAAAGATAGTAGATTATGTGTTAAATTTTTATTTGCCAACA
>CAIGRB010116143.1:18192-33519 GCA_903798255.1 Fraxinus quadrangulata
GGGGGGGGGGGGGGGGGGGGGGGGTTTAAAGCAACTCATAGCATATGGGGGATCGCTAAAGCCATTGATTTGAGGAGAACTTCTCTACCTTCTTTGGAAAACATACTACTTTTCCATCCTTGTAATTTCTGCCAAACTTTGTGTTTTATTTCAGAAAAGGCTCGAGTTTTTTATTTACCAATCATAGGTGGTAAGCCAAGATATTTTTCATGTTGCTGCACTTGAGGAGCATTCCATAGATCCATGATAGCTTGCTGTTGTTCTTGCTTTACATTTTTACTGAATACCATTGAGGTTTTATCCCTATTTAACTGTTGACCTGAGACATCTTCATAAATTCTTAGGAGGGATTGTAGCTGGGAGGTAGTTCATTCATTTGCTTCACAGAAAATCAGGCTATCATCTGCAAAGAGGAGATGATTCAAGCGTGGAGCACTTCTGCTCACCTTAATACCAGCCACGTGTTTATTTCTTTCTGCTTCATTTAGTAGGCTAATCAATCCTTCAGTGTACAAAAGGAATAAATAGGGAGAAATATGATCTCCTTGCCTCAAGCCCCTTGAGGGGATTATACGATCAGTGGGATAACCATTGATGAGAATTGAAAATGAGGGGGTAGTAACACATTTCATCACCAACAGAATAGTTTTTTTACGGAAGCCCAATTTATGCATAACCACTTCAAGGAAAGACCACTCAACTCTATCGTATGCTTTGATCATGTCGAGCTTAAGAGACATGTAGCATTTCTTCTTTCTTCTCAAGAAATGGAGCACTTCATAGGCCACAAGCACATTGTCTGTGATGAGTCTCCCCTAAATAAATGCGGACCGTGTTACTGAAATTACTGCATGTAGTACTGTTTTTATCCTATTAGCCACCACTTTGGATATCAATTTATATAGGACATTACAAAGGCTGATAGGCCCGAGATCCTTCACAGTGGGCATTCTATCCATCCCCACAACAAAACATCATCTAACCCAATTAAGCAATAACTGGTCACATCTTCATTTGCCACAAAGAAAATCTGTTGTTGCGATTCAAAAGAGGAATCTCAAATTCCATAGTTGTCATCCCAGAAACAATCGACCTTGTTCAAACCTTACTTCAATAACCAATTTGGACCTTCCAAGAAGCAACCAAAAAACATTGGCTTTGATACCACTTATTAGAAAATTGGTGATAGCTTTGATATCAATTGTTAAGAATCCAAGCCAAATAATTAAAGAACGAGAAAATAAACAATATAAATATTGGATCACACAAAAATACAAGATTTATATGGAAGAAGAGAATTTCATATACCAAGAAACTAAAATTGTATTTACAAGATTTGATACTCTCAATCTAAATCTAAACAATCTTCTCAAATTTCTAATGTATACAACAATGATCTTATTGTTAGTTGAATCTATAAAGAGACTACATCTCGTAGAGTATTTATTGGAGTTTAATTTTGGAGTTCTAGATGAAGTAGAATACAAAAATCGGGATAAAAATCTAATTCTTCCCAAACTATCTGGCGCCTGGCGCCACGGGACTGGGCCCGCCCCGTTTCTCCTTTTTGCTTCCGACGCTAGGCGTTCCATCTCGGACTCAATGCTTCCGAAACACTTTTTCACTCATTTAAATGTCTTTTCCCAAATCAAACTCCCAATTTATGATGAAATTTGATCATTTATAAATTCGAACTTCCAAACCAAAATTATCTAGACTTACTTCATGAATCAAACTTCCAAATTACATAGAATTTGAGCCACAGCATAACATTATAAATTGTAATTGTTATTTAGTAAAAAGAATGAATGTATTTAAATAAAGTGATTAAACTTAATAGGGTGATATCATTGTGTTCATTAATTCAGGAAAAGAATTGCAATCAGGGTTTTAACTATTTCAGTTAGTTGCATACTGTACCAAATCACGGTATTAAACCTTTCATTTCATTGCAATAGTAGGACAAATGAGTAGATTCCATTCATTCCCTAGTTAGTTGACCAAATTTTTTTTTTAAAAATGATTTATTTTGATCAATTAAAAGAAGGTTAAAATTGTAACTTTATATTTCTCATATTAAATAATAATAAAAAAGGAAAAAAAAACGTTCATCTTCTTTTTCCCTCCCTTCCCCAACATTGCTAACAAACATTCTTCCGTCATCGATGGCAGAACTACGGTGGGGCATGGTAGTCACGTGCCCCCACCAAATTTTTGACCATTTTTTTAAATAAAAAAATGTAATACATTGATCAAATTTTGAAATTTTAGTCAATTAATAAAAACTTGGTCAAACATGTCAAGCAAAAAAAATGAAAATGGGATGAGTGGCGGGTTGATGGGACCGCTTTAAACAATTTTATCAATATTTATATCATAATTAACTTTCATTGATTTCAAAATCTACACACATACAGAGAGAGAGAAAGAGAGAGTAATTCTAATATTTTAAACTAGTGAATATTGTTTAATATTTGTTTTTTTTAAAAAAAAAATTATGTTAAAATTTAATACCATCTGAAAAATTTTGATAGCTCTTTTTTCCCAATTATTATTGCAGTATAGTTTTGGTAATCAGAAAATGTTATTTCAGTTTTGACTCAATACTAAAAGCTCAAATTGTATTTGATTGATTTATATATTTTCTACAAAGTACTTAGATGGCTTACGTTAAAAATTTAGCATCTGTTCGACAAATTTATAAATGGTTTATTAAGAGGATGATGGTGCAACGTCACGAGTTGCTTTAGGTGTAAGAGCACGCAGTTAGCCTCCTTCAAGTATATGGTTAAAAAACATTTTTTTTTTAAAGTTTATAATTTCTATGCTTTACTATTATATACTTCATTTGTTAAATTCTATAACTCGCATCCGTTCCTCTATTGGAAATTTAATGCCCTTTTTTTTTGTCTTTAATGTCTCAACCAGTCGAACCCGAAAACAAGTCAACATATAAACGTAGCACATAACGTAAGTTTAATCATTCTTTCATTATGGGTGCAAGGATTTTCGAAGAATTTCCCTTGATTATGCACCTAAAATATGAACTAACGTTTTGTAAGATGATTTAGCTTGACTAGATGTTTCCTCTCAATGACATAATTTATATCATGTTAATATGTCTCGAAATTTTGTACTATTTTTTCCCAATACATGACATAATAAATTCAGATGCTGTTTTTCCTCATAAATGCTGCCTATGCATTCATGGCAGGTCAGAAAATATTTGATATGGAATAGACGAAGTTGATAATGGCTGTGCTATGTTTGTATTTGTGTCTTAAGGTTTATCATTCTTTATAAGGATCATGGCTAAGTAGAAACTATGTCCATGTTTTGTGGGAATTAAAATTAGATTTTTAATATATTTTAATAAAAATTAATGAAATGTGTAGTTGAAAAGTTGTGGGGACCCATAAAACATGTAATTGAAATAAATTGTTGACTTTGACATAAATCTAAATCTAAATTTTAATCGGTTCTAAACATGGACAATATTTTTTTTTATCAACTTCTTCGATTTGAAAATTTGATTGTATCCCAACTCAAAATGTCAGCCAATTTCCGCAACTTTTCATTGTCTACATACACTCCTCAATCTTCATCTCTAATGTAACCTCCAACTTCTAAACAGTTCCTAAAATTTTTCTTGATATAGAGACTCAAAAATCCAAAAATGTCAATATTTCAAATGCCTTTTTAAGTCCCAACACCCTTTCAGACCTTCTCTCATAAAGAACTCTTTCGAGCGGCTCTAGCTCAGCACAAATATTTTGTAATAAAAGATTTGCAGATCATTCTTGTTATGTCTTGAAAAACTAGGACCCATGAAGGGGCCTAATTAGTGCTACGTGGTGAACAGTTCGGGGGCTCATGCCTCATACACTGGCATAGGACAGCTAAGCTACATGTAGGCATTGTTATGCCTTGAAAAACTAGGACCCATGAAGGGGCACAATCAGTGCTACATGGTGAATAGTTCGGGGGTTCATACCTCATACACTAGCAAAAGGCAGCCTAACTATATGGAGGCGAACTGATTCAGGTGCGAGCGACCCTTCTTCCCCACATAGAACACTTGGATTGAACCCTTTACATGCAGACCCCATTGAAAGAGCCGACTCAGGACAAGGCAGTAGCGAGATAGATATATTTTATATCCCAGAGGGGCTATAATTGGAGATACCATTGTTTCTGGTACAGAAGTTCCTATAAAAATGGGAAATGCCCTACCTTTGAGTGCGATTTGAACTATTTATTTACGTAATTTGAAGTAACCAATTAGGTTTATGATGAAATTTAGAAATCGATTACTGATCCAATTTGAGTACCTCTATAGGATAGACCTCAACAGAAAACTGAAGAGTAACGACATCAAGTGATTGAGTTGAATGGATCTCACACCATGTGAGTTGACTGGACNGAATGGATCTCACACCATGTGAGTTGACTGGACAGTACACTACCACTGTCGCCACCGCCATCTTATTTGGTCAAGTCTAAAAGTACAAGCTAGCTTTATGGGCACAAAAGTGGTAATAACATTTAAGGCTGGAATTGATTGATGTATATGGCAAGAAAAGGAAGTCATTTGGATGAGACCACGTGCACTATCATCCAATGGACTCGATTCATTTTGTCTAAATATAAAAGCTCACATTTAGTGCCATTGAAATGTAATGCAAGTTTAAACTTTCAAAGCTATAGTCTTGCCCCACACACACTTTATATATTTTACCCTAAAGTCGATCCCCATTTTTCATGATAGAGGCTCACGTTTAAAGCTCTTCCACACCCTAAAACTACTTCACAAACTGACTTGACCGTCGGAGTGCGCATGAACAACTTCACCCCTTCCGAAAAAGGCCACGCGTGACTAATAATTTGTCAAAGTGTGCAGGAATCCAACTTTTGTGAATGTGAGAGGCCTTAGGATCAGTTGACCACATCATTGGTACGTTTTTTGGGGTCAACAATTCTCTTACCAGCTCTAGCAATATTCTTGGAAATGATTATAATTCCCACTTTGTTGAGAATTCCCCTCTCCGTTCTCTGTGAGTACGACGAGCTTGTCTGATCGGTTCAAGAAGTCTGATGGGTTGGACTTGTGGTCAAAAAGAGTTGGATTGAAATTTTTTAGACCCGATAATAGTATGCCAACGAAAAGTTTTTCCTCGAAGGGGTTGTTCCTAGCATCAAGCTCTATGGCAAAATTGAGATTTCTAGAGATGACTTTCATGCATTTGATAGCTCGATCAATGAAAGTAATGGGGAGATGGGTTTTGTGATGTGTATTGGTGGGATGAGTAGTACGCGTTAAGATTCGTCACGTGATTGTCTAGAGCGAGATATGAGATCTTATTGGGAGGTTGCAGCATGGGGGTGGAGGAAGAAGATGAACAACATTTAATTTTCTTTTTTTTCTTAATTATTTTGTGTGAGAAATATAGAGTCACAATTTTACCATTCTTTTAATGGGTAATTAGCATAAAACGTTTGCACTTATTGTGGAAATCGTCCTCATTGTTTCAAATTTGATATTTACACTCTTATTTCAACATTTTTTTTTTGCAGAGTTAATCCTTTTCGTCTCATTCCATCAATTTCTTCCATCAAATATAAGTAATTAGTGCAAAACGTTCCTATTGTTTGTTTTCATTGAGCAAAATGTATCTACCGCTTGTCTTCATTGCGCAAAAGTCCTTATCATCAATTTTATTCATTAAAATATTGTAAAATAATTAATTTACCCTTATTTTTAAATAAACAATAGAAAAAAAATAATAATTATAGTCAAAATCATAAAAAATTCAAATGGTGAAAACGAGTTCCATTGAAATAATTTAAAACATACTAAAAAAGATATAAAATTATCTTCCCAGGAAAAAAAGTTATTTTCTTATTCGTTGGGTTTGAATTAGAACAATTAGAATGTGGTTTGGATTAAGATTATGAATGAACCCTCTAATGGAAGTTTAAATCTCATCCCCAAACATCATTTTCTAAGGCAAAAGAAAACTTGAACAAAATCAAAGCAAAATTTAAAAGTTAATGCAGTGTCTATATATGTATATGTAATCAGAAGCAAAAAGATAGAAACAAGAATTTAATGAAATTAATTAAATTCTTAAAAAATAAACTCTTTTAATTTCATTGAAAACAAAAAGATATTTGAATACGAAATTTGATTACAGGAAAATAACTAAATTCCTGCATGGTGTCGCAGTGGGATGTGGAGAATAGGTGGTAGTGGTGGCCGGAGGCAAAGTGCGGAATTAGATAGGGAAGAAGAACCATTTTGTATGTTTTTTTTTTTCATTTTTCATTTTTTTTTATACTTTTAATTCTCTTTTTAATTGTTTTACTGGTGGGGGTGGTGGAAGAGGATGAGGGCAGAGATAGGAGTAGATGGGGTTAATTGAGATGATAGAATTATTTTTCTTTTGTTAGTATGTTTTAGTTTGTTTTACGTGAGACTCGTATGTTTTTTTTTTAAAATTTGAAACTCTAGTTGTAATTATTATTTTTTTACATTATTTCTTTCTTTTTTATTTGTTTATTTAAAGACGAGAATGAATTAGTAATTTTACAATGTTTTAATGAAGAGAATAGACGATAAGGACTTTTTGTGCAATGAAGGCAAACGATAAAGATGTTTTGCACCATTTAACCATACTTGACGAAAGGAATTGATGGAAGGAGATGGTGAGGACCAACTCTACTAAAAAAAAAAAGGTTGAAATGAGGGTGTAATTGTCAAATTTGAAACGATATTGATGATTTGTGCAATGAATGTAAACAATATAGATATTTTGTGCTATTTATCCTTTTTTTAATTGATCATATTTTATTTATTTATTTATTTTATCAACTAAAGGAGGAATATATAGAATCCGCCTCTCCAGTCGAAACAAAATGACATGTTTGAGATTGTGGGGTATAATAAGTGAAAGATGCAGGCAACTAAGTGAGAAGTTTGGAACTTACAATTTTCCCTTTGTTCGAAACCATAAAACATCATATGTGGGGTCATTCAGAATATTTAGAATTTCTGATTTTGATTTTGTCTTTTTTTTCTTAATTAACTTTTCCTCCAAATTCTAAATTTTATTCATCGTCCTTTTCAGAGGGTTGTTCACAAATTTTCCATTATGATCCAAGTTACCAATTAAATTGTCATTCATCCCAATGTTCAAGGTTTATTCATTCCATCAAAATATAACTTCCGCTCAGCTAATTGTTGTCAACAATTTTTGGGAGGATGCATAGTTAAAAAAATTAAAAATCATGAAAAACATATGAAAAATGATGTGAGATTATAAATAATTATGAGAAAAAAGTGATTTTAAAAAAACTAATGTTCAAAAAGAACTTAAAGTTTGCATGTAGCAATGTTGTCATTTTCTTTTATTGACTGGATTTTATTTTTTTATTTTTATTTTTATTGACAATGAAATTACTGCTACATCAATGGCTACTGAAAGAAAGAAAAAAGGAAAAAAGAAAAGAAAAACTCTTTCTTCCAGTGCTTGGGATGCTTATTACTTGGGAATCGAGTCTTCATCCCTGTTTCCCTCACTTTCCCTTTCTCTTGAATTTTCTTGATGTTCTCTCTTTCTATTGCAAGGAAACTGAAAACAGGAACCCAGCTTGAGTAAAGTACCTATTTTTTATTTTATATGAATTTTAATATGGTGACTTTTCTTTCTAAGCGTGTTTGGTGGAGTCAGATTTTAATAAAAATTGATTAAATATGTGATTGAAAATAATTATTAATTTTAACTTAAATTAAAATCACCCAAAAATGGCACAAACAAACCCTTTAGACTGTGTTTTTGATTTCTCTGACAGCTTCATGTCAGTACTTGTTAGTTGTTTTATTATAGGATAAAAGAAATAATAATATTATCTGGCGAACTCTGGTACTAGTTCTGCGAAAAATATTGGATTTTTGAAGATTTTGCCAGCAAAAGGAAAAAACAAAAGAAGGAAGCGTCATTCTTTGGTTTTTAGACAGTGAAGGTTTTGGTAACGTTCTTCTTTGCTTCAGTGGTAAAATTTTGTTTATTGAGGTCATTAAATGGCAATGCGTGTTGCGATTAGGATAGCAAACGGTGTTTTGTTTTATGAATCTGGAGAATTTTAGGGAAAAGTTGAAACAATTTGGAGGATTTTCTTGACAGATTTTTGTTGGGTTTGTAAATTTTGCAGATTTTTGTTCTGAGAGATTTGTTTAATTCTCTATGGTCTTCTTCTTGGTTGCTGGATTTTTAATATAATGAATGTACACGTTTCATGAAGTTTATATGAGTTTTGGGGGTTGTCCGTCTTCACAAGCCATTTTCGAGGTGCTATGGGTGGCGTTTGTGTTACATGGATCGTACATTCGTTTATGTTTGACTTGAAGAGTACTTTGTTTATTAGGATGATGAATGATTTGCAATAGTTTCATGGAGATATGGAGAATATGTTACAATCTATTATTTTTTACCATGAATGTTGAAGACTTGGAGTTGTAGAATTGTACCAAATACAGCTGCTTTGATATTTTATTTACCATCTTTAAATTTGGAGAGATGGGTTGTTTTGCATCAAGAATTGATGAAGAAGAGAGGGTGAGAATTTGCAAGGAGAGGAAGATGCTGATGAAAAAGTTGTTAAGATATCGAGAAGAATTTGCTAATGCTCAGTTGGCATACCTGAGATCGTTGAAAAATACTGGAGTTACCCTTAGGCAGTTTACTGAATCTGAGTCTCTGGAACTTGAGGACCCCACTTCTCTCCCTGCATTGCTTCCTTCCTCCTCGAGCCGTTTGCCACATTCTCCTCCACCTCCGCCTGCTTTCAGCCCCGATTTGAGAAAATTTGAGGATAAACACCTGAAGGTTCAAGTTGCACATGGAGAAATTGTAGAAGTTGATGAGGAGAGTAGTCACACCCCACCACCACCTCCAGTTCCTAACTCTACGTGGGAATATTGGGATCCATTTGCTTCTTCAATGTTTGAATGTAATAAAAATTGTGACAATGTGGAGCAGGTTGAGGAGGAAAATTGGGAAGAGGCAAATACTGAATTTGTGGAAGAAGATGATGAGGAGGATGTTGTTACCACTGGCAATGTTGTTATGCATCCCAGGAGGCCGCTGACTGTTGAACTGGTTGATGACGATTCATCAATGATGAGTTGGCATTCAAAGGGTACTGCAGATAATGCTATGGTTGTTTGGCGGAATAAGACCTTGAACAGTATTGCTAAGGACTTGGATGACTACTTTGTGAAAGCAGCAGGTGGAGTGAAGGATATAGCTGTTTTTGTAGATATCAGTATGGGCGACGTATTCCTTTTTCATAGTGGAAAAGAAAACAAGAGTAATTCTTCTTCCCTACTAATTTAAACAAAAGTCACATTCATGTTACTCCATTCGGTGCAGTATATATTTGGGAGGATTAGATACTATTGGACAATATAAAGAATAGACCGAAGCTACGATCTTTTTGATTGCATTTTCCAATCTTGTTTACTACTGCGTACCGAACATGCACTTTAATGTATAACAATGGATTGTACATTGTTCTCCGTAGATGTGCAATTCTTAAGACTCTAGACTACACTTGGTGGAGCCTAAAAACCTACTGAGGTTGTGTTGGTGTTTTGCTTTAAAAAAAGAAAAGAAAAAATACTACACTTACCTTGGATAGAGCATATATTATTTAGTTCTATTTCTTTGAGTGGACTCATGACAGACTTTGCTGTGGTCTTTCATCAATCATTTCTCTTTGGTGTCTCATGTCTTCTATTCTTGCCCACCATCTTCAACCTTCTAGTTTAGCACATATTTTCTTCTTTAACTTTCAAGGGACCCTTGTGTAGTTGAATTAGTAATTTTTCATCCTTGCCTATCGATTCTTCCAGAAAGAACAACAGTCATTTCTTCTATTTGATCAAACTGGAAAATGTTGCAAAATACTTGGCCTATGGATGACCCGTGAAGGGCCAATCAAGATGGACATAGCCAATTCCTGAAATCTATTTGAGTACCATGTATGATATTGATGGCCCATTATCATTATGGCACTGTTGTATTTTCTCATTTATGTGCTGTGTGCATGTTACCTGGCATTAAAAAAGTTTCGTCTTTCCTTCCCTTTAAGCATTTGTTGATGGGATTCTTCTTTTGGTTGGCTGATGAGAGATTACGAGCTCCCCAAGGTTGTGTGTGTCACAGAGACATTTCATTAAATCACTTTGATCAGTATTTCCTGGAATTTCAGTAACTTCTTCCGACTGAAAATTTGGTCTAAATATCAACTGCTATCAATTACTGAAGCGACGCCCAATGCAATGGAGATTTTTATCAGTGCACGGTGCATCCTCATTTTTTAACATTTCTTTATGTCTTGTACTTGCTAGTTTTGCCTCTATTTGTTTATCCCTCTGTTCTTAAAATATATTCCTGGATAAGGTTTTGGTGGGGTTTGAGGGAATTGATTTAGTAAAAAGTTGCAACTAGGAGAGATGAGAAAAGATCTTTATGTGTGGTTGCTCATAACAGGCACCTAAACATATTTTGCTTTTTAGAGGATCTGATTTGTCTATAGTGCCAATATCTACCAATTTCCCCTAAAGACCAAGCTGTATTCCACGTTCTTTTCCATCCTAAATATCTCTAACCGAAGAATGCTGACTCAGTCTTATCTTGTGTGCTGGGGGAGGAGGGTAAGATTTGATAATTGCAATAATATATTAAAGCTAGTCAAATTCTGCTCACTTTATTTTATTTCTGGATCAATGTCATGTTTATTAATTGGTAATACGATTTCGCTTTCCACTTTTAATTTTTTTGTGCAACCTGTTTTACATGTATGCACATTTACGCCACACACGAATATGCTCAATGCTTACACTCTCAATACACAAATCACTATAGCCGTAAACTTAACTGGAGCTCACACTAAGTGCAACATTTTCAGGGAACAGAAGCAGTTCAGCAAAAGTCTTTAGCTCCCTGGCATGGAGTTGGTATACTAAATCATTTTGCTCTACAAGAGACAATGGAGAGGTCTATGTCTCTCGTGAGCCGTGTAAGGCTGGAGCTCATTGTATCACCCTCCAAAAACTTTATGTGGAGGAGCAGAAGCTCTACAAGGCAGTCAAGGTGATTATTGTTTTCTAAATTATGTAAATACTCCGCAGCCAAATAATACTGTAACTTCTATTCTGTTATGCTAATTTGGACTGTATCTCTTATGCATGGTGACTGTTCGCTGATTGAGTATAAATTAACAGAGATAAGAGGCTATAATTTTTTAGATTAATATGTCCATTTCATGTTGACTCCTTAAATTGGTTCTTACATTAATCTAAACATTAGGAGAAATATGATCGTTGAATGAAGAAAATTGGAGTAGGTTTGCATTCATATCACGCTTCTTTTTGGGATTCTTTTGATATTCATTTTTTTCCGTGTGTAGAAGTTTTATGGTTCTTTCTTTGACCTAAATTATGATATCTTGTAGGAGGAACAGAATGCCAAGGTGGAGCACCGTAGAAAATCTTCATCACTAGATAAACAAGAGGACGAGCACGATTTGGCTATATCTGGAAAAACTCATTCAGCAGTTGAAAGTTTGCAGTCTCACATCTTATCTCTGCAACAATCAATCAGTCAGTCTCACTCAACCATATTAAAGCTAATAAACGAGGAGCTCCACCCTCAGCTGATTGCACTATCTTCTGGGTAAAGTAACTGAAATTATAAAATCCTACTTTCATTTAAGTCTTATACTATTTACATTGATAATTGAGTGAATTGCTGAATTCACAACCCTTGATAGCTTGAAATAAGTTTTAATGGATATGTTCTTCATTGTCATCCCATTTAGAATTAGGAAGAGGAATTAAGGGAAAGCTAGGTTGGGCGTTTGATTTCCACTTTAGATGAAGTTGATAGATAATTACATGAATCATTTGCTATTTGGTTCAGTTCGTGGCTAGATATACTAGAAGATTTAAAGAAAGCTATATACTTAACAACTACATCTTGTCACGTTAGATTTGGTCAAACACTACTAAGCAGCGTCGCTCTTATTATCCGGAGCCTCTTTATGGTTCAATAAAAACAGGAGAAATTAAAATAGCAAAGAATCGATTTGAAAGGCTGTCATATATGAAACTGAACCAGGTTGCAATAGCTTTTATGGAGAATACCTCCATTATCTCAACAGGTATTGCCTAGGATTCTAACAAAGCATGGTTTCCTATTGTGCCCTACGATAACTCTCTGTTTTTTCCAGATTGATGCATTTGTGGCAAACTCTGTACAACTGCCATCAAGTCCAGAATCATATATCTCTGCAGCTGAATCATTTAGCAAATCAGCAAAACACAGAATTTAGTAGTGAATACCATCGGCAGGCTGCTGCTCAGCTAAAAACAGAAGTGACTTCTTGGCACAACAGTTTCTGCAAACTCATAAAATATCAGCAAGAATATGTAAGAGCTCTCTGCAAATGGACTGAACGGACTGACTGCCTTAAAGATGTTGACAGATGTGGTAACTCATCATTGGCTCATGCTCATGCCCTTGCTGAAAAATGGCTGCTTGCACTTGATAAATTACCTGATAAGGTGCTGCTGTTTGTTTTCTTCAATTTCATTTTCCCTTGAAGATCTTCAAGATTTTCACTGTCTCAACTAGTATAAGCTTCTCGAAATGAGGTTTTACCTTCACTTTCTTCCTCCTCACCCCTTGAAGCTCCTCATCTAAAAGTTTTAAGTTGTAAGCAAGGTGACAAATTTATTTATTGAAATTATCTTCGATCTCTTATTTGTAGCCAGATTAATTTTTCAATCAAAAGACCTAAGCAATGTTTTTATAAATGCGCACTGCGAGATTTGAACCAAGGACCTTTGCCTACTTTGATACTATGTTGTAACCTCATCTGAAATCTTAAGACCTTGGAGAAGTGACGGTTATATTTATTTAAATTATCTTCAATAGGGAGAAACTGGAACTGTATGAGGTGACTCTTACAAATAAGAACTGTAGATTGATGGTGATCCTACGTAATATGCCCCTGAGAATGGAACCTTCTGCTTGCCAATTTCACTAGAAAATGGAGTTTGGATCTGGTGTGTGAATGGAGTATAATGCATCTTCCCCGTGTGCTTGATACACCACCATTTGGAAATTTTGAACTTTTATAACGCCATCCCATGAGAACTTAATTGTGATCAATAATTTGTAGTGTATAATATTCTCATGACACAATAAATTGACATGAAAACTGTTGTTCTCATCTTGTCTTCAGATGGTATCGGAGGCCATTAAGAGTCTATTATCAGCTGTTCAGTCAATAGTCTTGCAGCAGCACGTGGAAATCAATCTGCGTAAAAGATCTGATAAGCTAGGAAGAAAATTGGAAAGGAAACTTACTTCTCTTTCTGAAGTGGAAATGAAGTTCGAGGGCAGCCTCTCTACTGAAGATACAAATTCTGCCTTGACCTCGAAGAACCAGTTACCAACTAGGCGTGCTAAACTCAATGCCCTAAAGAGAATAGTGGATGAAGAGAAGACCAAGTACTGTAAATCTGTCCAAACGACCCAAGCCATGATTCTGAACAACCTACGGACAAGCCTTCCCAATGTGTTTCAAGCTTTGATGGTGTATTCAAATGCTTATGCTCAGAGCTTTGGGGTCATTCTTAGAAGTGCCTCAATAGTGGGACATGATTACTTGCAACCTGCAACTTGATTTAAACCGGTTAGTTTCTTTGTAAACATAAACAAAAAGTGGGTTCTAGTTGCATCCTTCGTTGTAGGTTGAAATGGTGCAAAATGATTTAGTTGTTGTGTGAAAATGTCCATGACTGTAGGCTTTTTTGCTAGAATGAAAACTTCAGTTTATCCTTGTCGACTTTAATAGTTAGTACTCCAGCCACGCACACTACAAATAGGATTATCCATTTTCTTCCCATTAGCTTGTAGATTTGAACAGGCTTCTAGAATGGATTCTCAGTTATCTCGATTGTTAAGGATTCGTTTTGCAGGACTTTTGAAAAGTCGAAAGTTATTTTCAAAACTAAGAAGTTGCTTACTCTCTAGGTCCAATGTGACTTATTGAGTAAACTCTTCCACAAAAAGCAGATGGAAAAGTTATCCCATCATGAGACTAATGGAGGGTAGGATAGGGCAAGGGAGGGGCGGAGTTAGAATTGTAGAACAGTGTAGGCAAATTTCAAAAAAATTTAATTGTGGAAAGAAAATTAAAAACTATTAAGGAATTTTTTGAAAATCTTGTACAAATCTTGTGCAAAATCTTATATTTAAAATTTAGTATGGGGGTTTCACGGGATGCCTTTCTTCTTAGCTAGAAAGGAACACTGTGCAGCAGTAGTCTGTTCCGCTAGACTACCTTTCGTCTTTTATCGGTCGTTTCGGGACGAAAGAAAATTTGATTACAAATTGTAGAAAGCTAAAAATACAATTGAAAGAAACTTGATCATTGATTGCTTGTAAGCTAGAAATTATAAATGTTGAAAGCAGGAAATTAGAATGGCTAGTGCGGGGGGCGAATACTAGAAAGTTTGAAAGATTATTTGAAAGACTAATACCCCTTATAATAGCATTCGGAACAAAAACCTAAGTGATAGGAGTAGACGTTTAAATGACGAAGAATCATACTAAACGTTTACCAATATAAAAATTATTTTACAATTGAAATAACTATTACAATGGAAAGGAAAATTACAACTCAAACTAAACTAATAATGTGCGGCTGAAGTCGGGCAACCTTCGGCTGCAATTGGGTCAAGGGGCTTACGTAAAGTTGTGGTCCTTGACATTCTCCCCATTTGATTTAGAGACGTCCTCGGAGCCATTGACGAATGATATGCTTCAATTAATGGTTTGAAGGCTCCAAGATCTTTTTCGCTTTCCCAAGTATTATCCTCGTTGCTGCATCCGCTCCATTTGACTAAGTACTCATGATGATGTTTCCTAGAAGCTCGAGTAGTTCGATGGTCAAGAATCTCTTCAGCAACCTTGTTTTCAGCTCTTTTCAGTTCAAACACAAGTCGCTTTGGTTCATTTCTAGATGCATCATCCTTGTCGGCAAAGTATAGCTTGAGTATGCCAACATGAAGGACTTTGTGGATTTTGCACCATGAAGGGAGTGCAACTCTGTATACGACTCTTCCAATCCTCTTCACGATGGGTAATGGTCCAATATATTTTGGCACCAATCTTGAGTCTTTCCCTCTTGTCGGTTTATACAAGTTTCTGTCAGGGAGTTTCACCATTACCAGATCTCCAACATTAAATTCAA
>CAIGRB010116173.1:12054-30129 GCA_903798255.1 Fraxinus quadrangulata
CTGGTTATGGATTTCATGCTTTGCACTTAAATCATAACCTCGAAATGGAAATATGTATTGAACCCGAGTCCCTGACTTCTTCAATACATCAGTGGATTCATTACAGCATAAATTTTCTCTTCCTATCACAACACACACGGAATGGTTCCACAAGGCAAAGAAGTTGTTTCTACCATGATGACGAACTTTAGGATATGTAGGATTACAACTATGAACATTGCCATCTCTCCAACACCAGCCAAGGACAGAGTACTCTTTGGAAGTGTCTCCTCTCATAAGAAGGCATATCAACTTCATTACAGGTTAGCAAACTGGACAAAAACTTAATCAAGTTTTTTTGATGGAGAAACAGAGCCAGAATTTCCATTTTTGTAAAATGTGCAATTTCTAAGCCTTTATCAGCAGCACTATAGGGTTTCTTCCGAGATTGAACTTGCACAACACCAAAATAGATAACATTGCCAGCCCAAGTTTTCCCAAGATCAGGCTTCTCTTTAGAATCCCATTATCCCACTTATCCACGTCTAACTTGACCGTGCTCCTTAATATCCGATGCCTTAGTAAGTTCCCTTTTTACTAGGTCGAGGTAACATGTTATACTGCCTTTGTATGATCCCATTCTTAAAAAGCAAAATATGCAAATTGTAGCACGAAGTACAAAGCCAAACTTGCACATTTGTTGCACAAAGTACAATAATAAACATGAGAAAATTCATTGAAATGTGAAGCCCGGTTTGGGAGTTATTAGGTAACAGAAAATCAATTGAAGAATGAAATAACCACGAGGCTCTTTGCAGGAAAAAGAACCCTGAAAGTGATTAAAAAAGAGTTCATGTGTGACAGTCGGGGAATGAATGCTTTGTAACAACAAAGCTTCTGTTGGAGTAGTCAAAGCTGCACCATCAATGGTTGATGCTTCTAGTGAGAAGTCCAATGGTGTTGAGTACTTTGCTGCAGAACATAAAGCAAACGTCACAAATGTTGATGTTTCCCAGACAAGGCCAAGAGATTTTTCATCTAGCATTGAGTAGAAAGGTGGGAATAAAAGGCAAATGATTATACGTGAATTTCATGCCAAAAGTATGGTGCATCAAAGGAAATTCTTGTAGGTTCCTTCACATGAAGGAGGGAGCTATGGACGCATCAAAACAGAAATTATTGTCTAGCAGTACACAGTACACAATTGGACATGTAACCAGGATGCGTTCTGATGGTTGGGAGCCATCTATTCCTTTTCGCACGTCACACTTCATAGCTTAAAAATTATTGTCTCAAGCAAATTTGTATAAACCCATTCGTCATGGCATTGAGCCAACAAATGTTAGATATGAGGCCTAAAAATTTTCTTGTGGCAGCGATCTACATTCAACAGGAGACAATGATCCAAAGGAGATCGTATCGAGTTCTAATCATGATTCAGGAAAGGAAGGTGTACCACTGCACAAGACTGGACCACAAGTAGATAAAGTCACATAAAAGGATGAGATTGATATTGACTCTAAGAACAGTGTATACGCGCTTAAGAACAGTCGCGACATATGCGCTGAAGGATTCAAAAGAACTGAGAAATTTTCACAAAGTGAGAGTGAAGAAGGCACTTGACAAATTTCTTAGCACATTTATATGACACCAAATTCCTAGCACGGGCGAACTAATTAAGTCATGTATTTATGTGCCTTGGCCCAAACTTGAAAAGCTAGTTGTGGCATATAGAGTAGTATGGAAAATCTTGACATGGCTTTCTGATTGGTCTCTCTAGCATGTCCTGTAATTTCTCCCTACTAGAAGTGCATTATCATGCTTTTTTTTGAAGGCCAAGACTATGACTTCTGAAATGCTTAAAGTTTTGATTTCGATATGTCCAGTTTCAGGGATAAAACTTTGATCCCCTTTACTGTGGGAGTGTAAGTGCTTTGTCTATACTCTATATAAATTGAATGTTCATTAGGTATAATATTATAAGTAAGAACAGTATAAAAATAATCATTAGGTATAAAGTATAAACAAAGAGCAGATATAATAACGGCAGATGAAATTACCTTCACTAGACAAGGACGAATAGCTGATGACCAAAGACTAGCTTCTTAAGCAACATATCTTCCAACCTGCAACATCAATCAACAAGTAATAGTGTCAGCCACATCAGAACAGGAACAATCTTTTTCCTAAGTAAAGAACACTCGTTGCAATAGCTTTTTCCCATATATATGTTCACCAGGCCACTAGGGATCTCCATCTGATCTCTCTAAAAATTGATTGTAAGATGGTACGAAAAAGTTGATGAAATTTGAAAAAGTTATGATAGAGACTTTTTAAGGTCAATAACAAAAATGATCTTTCATTTACCATGTCTTCACTTAAAAATTCATTGTTTTACCCTCATAAAAAAGGCGTTCCGCATCAAAGTGCCATTTTTTTCTTAATTGTGTCATGCTGTGTCAACTCCACTCACTCAACCGCCTATACAACCCCCATGAAAAATCTCTCCCCTTGCAATATCGTTGCAGGTATTCAGGTAAATTGCATGACTCTAGGACTATTCATCTTCATGCTTTAACTTATTTACATTTCATAACTGTTAGTGGGCGGTTATAACTCAAATGGAGGGAGTCTCTTAGAGAGACTGCCAGCACTCGGGATTATTGACACAACAACCTCAACTCTCAGCAGGTGACTCAAACATCTGAAGTAGAGTTCCCTTTCACAACAAAGTGCAAATCTCTCATATGGTCTTTGGCAATTGAAGCTATGGGATTGGTAACAACAGGCGTCACAATGTCATTGATGCAACAAGGAAACAATTAAAAGCCTACTCAAGGCGAAACACTAAAATTTGAGATTATGTTAATTTTATCTTTTAGGATTTTGATATTTACATTATCTATATTATAGAATTTATCCAGATCATAGCAATTATCCCCTGTTTGGATTTGTTTAGTTAGATTATGTAATTATCCTTTTTTAGTCATTATCTTTTGTGTCATGTTTATCTAGTTTCAAAGTCGTCTCCAAATAAAAGGGGTTGAGAGGAATGTATTCAAACACACTTGAATCATATGAAATAAAACAATTCTTCTTGCCATCAATTCTTCCCTTTGATCCCCTTATTCTCTTTATCTTATTGTTCTTTATCAAGTTTGTGCATTCTTGCATCAGTCACTCAAGTCGTATAAGGAAGTAGAACAAGCACGCACTTTCATGCTTAATTTCCCTCGTGTTCATTTTCAGCACGTTCATTCAGGTAACTCTGAAGTTCCACATTGATCATAGTCACTCACCTGGTAGAGCAACCTAATACACCTCTAGATATTTTGTGTCTACTTCAGCTCTGATAAGTAAAATCCGTTGCAAGCCAAGAGGTTGATGAGTACTAGGCTTTCCTATTGCCCCAACACCAACTGCCATCTTTCACAAGATCTGGTTCATTAACACATGTTATTTCAGGCCGCCATTAACGTGCCATTTCACAAAGGAAAGGTTGTTCCGCTATTGTTTCTCTAATCTCCCCATATTTCTCCTTTCTGAGCAGTATAAGCTGCTATAGAATCCCAAAGCCCTTTTATATATGTCTTCTTTGAAGAAGTGGGACAAGGGACTAGTTTGGTTCCAGTGGCTAAAATTGATAAACTTCCTTCCATTTCTTTAAAGAAATCTAATTGGCAGACAGCTCTAGTAACGGAGGCGACAGCACAGGAAACGGAAGAGGTAGACTGAGAGCGAGATGGATCTGATATGGGAAAATACAGTGAGACCATTTGATAAACTTCATTCTATTTCTTATATAAAAGACTGTTCAATTTCAGTAAGACACCGGTGCCCGACATCCTATATTCTCACTAGCTCTCCAGTCTTATCTTCTAAGCAGAGCTCTCTGGTTATCAATTTCATGCTTTGCGCTTAAATCATAAACTCGAAGTGGCAATATTATTAAACCCAAGTTCCTGACTTCATCAATCCTTTACTGGATTTATTGGGCATAAATTTTCTATTCCTATCACAACACACATGCTGGATGGTTCCACAAGGCAAAGAAGTTGTTTCTACCACGATGCGAAGAACTTCTAGGACAAGTAAGACCGGGGCTATGGACAATTCCATCTTTCCTACACCAGCCAAGGTCGGAGTGCTCTTTGGAAATGTCTCCTTCCATAATAGGGCATATCAACTTGATCACAGTTTACGAAAATGGACATAAATTTAATCAAGTTCTTTCTTCTTTTTTTTTTTCTTTGAAGTAGAAATAGAGCCAGAATTTCCATTTCTTGCCAAATGTGCAATTTCTAAGCCTTTCAAATCAGTAGCACCCTTAGGTTTCTTGCGAGATTGAGCTTGCACAACACCAAAATAGATAACATCGCCAACACAAGTTTTTCCAAGATCGAGCTTCTCCTTAGAATCCCATTGTCCCACTTATCCATGTCTTAACTTGACTATGATCCTGAATTTTCGATGCCTTGGTATGTTCCCTTTTTACTAGCTCAACGTAACATGTTATACCGCCTTCGTATGATCCCCTTTTTACAAAGCCAAATTTGCAAATTTGTTGCACGAAGTACAAAGCTAAACTTGCACATTTGTTGCACAAAGTACAATAAGAAACAAGAGAGAATTCATTGAAATGTGAAACACAGTTTGGGGCCTATTAGGTAGCAGAAAATCAATTGGAGCATGAGAATAACCATGAGGCTCTTTCAAGAAAAAGAACCCAGAAAGATTGATGAAAAGGTTCCTGTATGTGACAGTCGGGGAATAAATGCTTTGTGCAACAAAGCTTCTGTTAGAGTAGTCAAAGTTGCACCTTCAATGGTTGATGCTTCTAGTGAGAAGTTTAATGGTATTGAGTATTTTGATGCAGCGAACATAAAGCAAATGTCACAAAGGGGTTGATGTTTCCCAGACAAGGCCAAGAAATGTTTCGTCTAGCATTGAGTAGACAGGTGGGAATAAAAAGGTGAAGGATTATATATGAATTTATGCCAAAGGATGGTGCATCAAAGGGAATTCTTGTAGGTTCCATCACATAAAGGAGGGAGCTATGGACGCACCAAAGTAGAAATTATTGTTTTGCAGTACACATCACACAATTGGAAATGTAACAAGGAAGTCTTCTGATGGTTGGGAGCCACCTGATCCTTTTCGCCCATCACACTTCATCACTCAAAATTATTGTCTCAAGCAAATTTGTATGACAAACTTTTTAAGCTATCCAAAACTTTCTAGTAACTTTTTACGCTTTCAAAAACAACATTAAACAAAGACGAAAGTAATTCCTTAAGCAATGAGAGTACAGAAGAATTTAATTGAATGACACTAAGATGTGAAACCTCTCTCTTTTAACTCTTCTTTTTGCTCTGGTTTTAGATATATATATTATTCCTCTTCGGTTTTGGTAAAAAAGGTGGTGTAATTCAAGCGATTTGCATGAGACTCGGAAACAAAACAAATAAAGCAGGTTTCACAACGTTCCATTTAAATGGACTTATTCAATACCAAGGAGTTCCCGACTTCAAATAGAACTCCAATCTTGACTGGGGATGAATGATTTACAAGGGATTATTGAAAATTTTGAGAAAATTAAGAATTGCACAAATAGTGCACGGGTTGGCTAGCATTGAATTAGAATAAGAAGTTCACCGTCACGTCATTTAAGGCAAAGGGATTTGGCTCAATTTTCAATAATTCACTTCGGATGAATTATTTACAAAGCCAAACTTTCGCATTTGTTGCACCAAACCTGCACATTTGTTGCACGAAGTACAAAGCCAAACTTGCACACTTCTTGTGCATGAAGGAAAAAATAATGTCCTTAATTTAGCAAAAATAAAAAGGAACCACTAAAATAATACACACAACTCATTTGATAATCACTTAGATCATGAAAAAGGTTCAATTACAAATGAAAATTGAACAAAATCTTTGAAATAAAACAAGTGATTTTTCTTAGTGGCAGGTTACAACTTAAATGGAGGGAGTTTATTTAGGTTTTTACTTGCCCAAGATTGCATATATTGATTATACCACTTCGTAATATGAATAACCGTTTTTTAGAAATTTAAAGCCGGCATCTACCACCTAGCCTCCTTACTACAACTAGAAACAACTAGTGGATGCTATGGCGGGTAAACTTGACTAGCGAAAGGGAGTGTGGTTTAGGAGGAGAGCAGGGTTGGATAATCTAAATGACAAGAAGACCTCTTTTTTTGGAAAAAGAATAAGCTTCAAACATATTGGTTTGTGCAATTAAAAATTAAAAAAATTAGGGAAATTCGATTTTTAGTCTAGAACCGAGAATCGAACAAAACACGTTAGTTCTAAATTCAGATACCCGTTCGTGTATTTAGCTTAAGAAAAATCGCTCGATTCGATTCAGTTCGAGTCGATCCGATTCAGTTCAAGAATTTTGTCCAACCATATATATAAAACCCCTTCCTCACATAAAGACGGTGTAAAGATCCAGCGTTTCCTTTGAAAATGGGCGCAAATTCAATTACTATTGATGACATTTATTGTGTCTTACACTCTCAAGGCATTGATTGAGAAGTCTTCGCTATGCTAGTTCTCATGACACTAGTTATCCAAACAAATCTCATTAATTAATTGAAAAAAAAAAGGAACCATAAAAATAATAAATACAACACATCCAATAGTCTCTCATATCATGTTCAATGACAAATGAGATGGAACTAAACCATTGAAATGAAACTTACGGAAGTTTCTGTGTGTGTGTGTGGTTGGGGTGGGGGGTGGCGCAACTTAATAATCGACAGCATATATTTTTGTCTTATCTTGTAAAATCTGTTGCAAGGAAGTTGAGGAATAATGGGCTTGTTTATTACCCAACGCCAGCTGCCACCTTTCACAAGATCTTCACATGTTATTTAAGGCCACCATTCACGCAGCATTTCACAAAGAAAAGGTTGTTATTCTATTGTCTCATTCTTCTTTGTGGGGATAAATCTCCACTTTGAGTAGTTAGCACACTAACCAGCACAAGCTGCTATAGAATCGCAAACCCTTTTAGATGTCTTCTTTGAAGAAGTAGGACAAGGGACAAGTTCAGTTCCACTGGCAACATTTGACGAACTTCCTTCCATTTCTTTCAAGAACTCAAATTGGCAGAACAGTTCAGAAAGCAGGTGGCAACACAAGGAACGACAGAGGCACTATGAGAGGACGAAAGATGACTTGCGGGGAGAGAAGTTATAGTGTTTCGTCTTAATATATTGATAGATGTATTCTTAGAAAACTTCGAATAGGCGATAAATCTTTGCAACAGTGTCTTTGTTTTTCTAAATATACACACTCATGCTTGCGTCAACACTATAAATAAACATAACTTGCACACTTGTTGCACAAAGAAATAAAAGAGAGTTATTGAAATGTGATTCCAGTCAACAGAGGCAAAGCCTCTATTTTTGAGTTGTGAGGGCAAATTAAAGGTAATATAAATTATAATATGAAGTAAGAAAAAAGTACCGATACCTGCTGATTTAAAAAGTACAATAGCATAACATCAATATATCAATCAACATGGTGTTGTGTGTACATAAATGCCAACAAAAGTTTAAAAAAGATCTTTATAAAAAAGGAAGTTTATCTTAGGAAATTCTCTCCTTTTTGGACATTGAAAGTCATAACATATGACAGAGTAACAAATCCAGAGAGCAGGAAATACAGCTGTTAACAAAGAAAAAAGAAGTTGGAACTCTAATTGGTTCATCGAGTAACTGACAAATGTAAAGTTCAGAAGTTCTTCAAATTGAACTGTGCTTTTCAGTTATAAAAGGCCTCTTCCTCGCATAAAGATGGAGTAAATATCTGGTGTAGTGGCTTGCAACGAAATACACCTCAACATATGGTCTTGAGCAATCCTAGATATGGGATTGGTAGCAACTGGCGTTACAATGTCACTCGTGTCATATGGCTTTCATGCTTAGTTTTCCATGTTAACTCTGAAGTTCCACATTGATCATAATCCCTCACCTGGTAGAACAACGTAGTACACCTCAACATATTTTGTATCTACTTCAGCTGTGATATGTAAAATCCGTTGCCAGCCAGGAGGTAGAGTACTGAGCTTTTCTATTGCCCCAACGCCAGCTGCCATCTTTCACGAGATCTGGTTCATTAACGTTTTTTCAGGCCGCCATTCACGTGCCATTTCACAAAGGAAAGGTTATTCCTCAAATTGTTCATCTAATCTCTTATATTATGTGGATAATAAACCTCCATTTGTAGTCGTTAGCATACTAAGCAGCATACGCTGCAATAGAATAAAAAACCCATTTAGGCGGCTTCTTTGAAGAAGGACGAAGGACTAGTTTGGTTCCACTGACTACATTTGATATACTTCCATCCATTTCTTTCAAGAACTCTAATTGGCGGACTGGTTTTAGTAATGGCGGCGGCCGCAGAGGAAATGGCAGACCCAGAGAGACGGATCTGCTTTACGGGTGTAATGTGAGAATGGTGACAACATTGATAAACATAATTCTATTTCTTATACAGACGTGACTGTGCAATTTCAGTGCACCAGATTCATTAAAAAAAAAAAGTCAGGCTTAATACCATATTTCTTCGTTGCAAGAAAAACATAAATTACCAAGAATAGTTTAATTTTTATCATCCATTATCATTGAACTAATGCAATTAGTAATTTGTAAGAATATTCAACAAGTTCAGAGAGAACAAGAAAAAATAGGAAACAGGGAGGGAGGGCCAACCATATTCCACACAAAGTCTAAGACACCTGTGCCCCACATTCTCTCCGTCCCTTGTCCACAGCGGTGACTAACAAATTCGCGCCACAATCTAACATCTCCAGATTCCAAGGGGAACACCTAGGACAGTCTAATACTCTCATCACTAGCTCTCCAGTCTCATCTTCTAAGTAGAGCTCCCTGGTTATGGATTTCATGCTTTGCACTTAAATCATAACCTCGAAATGGAAATATGTATTGAACCCGAGTCCCTGACTTCTTCAATACATTAGTGGATTCATTACAGCATAAATTTTCTCTTCCTATCACAACACACATGCGGAATGGTTCCACAAGGCAAAGAAGTTGTTTCTACCATGATGACGAACTTTAGGATATGTAGGATTACAACTATGAACATTGCCATCTCTCCAACACCAGCCAAGGACAGAGTACTCTTTGGAAGTGTCTCCTCTCACAAGAAGGCATATCAACTTCATTACAGGTTAGCAAACTGGACAAAAACTTAATCAAGTTTTTTTGATGGAGAAACAGAGCCAGAATTTCCATTTTTGCAAAATGTGCAATTTCTAAGCCTTTCAAATCAGTAGCACTCTTAGGTTTCTTGCGAGATTGAGCTTGCACAACACCAAAATAGATAACATCGCCAACACAAGTTTTTCCAAGATCGAGCTTCTCCTTAGAATCCCATTGTCCCACTTATCCATGTCTAACTTGACTATGATCCTGAATTTTCGATGCCTTGGTATGTTCCCTTTTACTAGCTCAACGTATCATGTTATACCGCCTTTGTATGATCCCCTTTTTACAAAGCCAAATTGCAAATTTGTTGCACGAAGTACAAAGCTAAACTTGCACATTTGTTGCACAAAGTACAATAAGAAACGAGAGAATTCATTGAAATGTGAAACACAGTTTGGGGCCTATTAGGTAGCAGAAAATCAATTGGAGCATGAGAATAACCATGAGGCTCTTTCAAGAAAAAGAACCCAGAAAGATTGATGAAAAGGTTCCTGTATGTGACAGTCGGGGAATGAATGCTTTGTGCAACAAAGCTTCTGTTAGAGTAGTCAAAGTTGCACCATCAATGGTTGATGCTTCTAGTGAGAAGTTTAATGGTGTTGAGTATTTTGATGCAGCGAACATAAAGCAAATGTCACAAAGGGGTTGATGTTTCCCAGACAAGGCCAAGAAATGTTTCGTCTAGCATTGAGTAGACAGGTGGGAATAAAAAGATGAAGGATTATATATGAATTTATGCCAAAGGATGGTGCATCAAAGGGAATTCCTGTAGGTTCCATCACATAAAGGAGGGAGCTATGGACGCACCAAAGTAGAAATTATTGTTTTGCAGTACACATCACACAATTGGAAATGTAACAAGGAAGTCTTCTGATGGTTGGGAGCCACCTGATCCTTTTCGCCCATCACACTTCATCACTCAAAATTATTGTCTCAAGCAAATTTGTATGACAAACTTTTTAAGCTATCCAAAACTTTCTAGTAACTTTTTACGCTATCAAAAACAACATTAAACAAAGACGAAAGTAATTCCTTAAGCAATGAGAGTACAGAAGAATTGAATTGAATGACACTAAGATGTGAAACCTCTCTGAAAATTGAGAAGAAAAACGAGACATTTTAGATATATTATTCCTCTTCGGTTTTGGTAAAAAAGGTGGTGTAATTCAAGCGATTTGCATGAGACTCGGAAACAAAACAAATAAAGCAGGTTTCACAACGTACCATTTAAATGGACTTATTCAATACCAAGGAGTTCCCGACTTCAAATAGAACTCCAATCTTGACTCGGGATGAATGATTTACAAGGGATTATTGAAAATTTTGAGAAAATTAAGAATTGCACAAATAGTGCACGGTTTGGCTAGCATTGAATTAGAATAAGAAGTTCACCGTCATGTCATTTAAGGCAAAGGGAGTTGGCTCAATTTTCAATAATTCAATTCGGATGAATTATTTACAAAGCCAAACTTTCGCATTTGTTGCACCAAACCTGCATATTTGTTGCATGAAGTACAAAGCCAAACTTGCACACTTCTTGTGCATGAAGGAAAAAATAATGTCCTTAATTTAGCAAAAATAAAAAGGAACCACTAAAATAATACACACAACTCACTTGATAATCACTTAGATCATGAAAAAGGTTCAATTACAAATGAAAATTGAACAAAATCTTTGAAATAAAACAAGTGATTTTTCTTAGTGGCAGGTTACAACTCAAATGGAGGGAGTTTATCTAGGTTTTTACTTGCCCAAGATTGCATATATTGATTATACCACTTCGTAATATGAATAACCGTCTTTTAGAAATTTAAAGCTGGAATCTACCACCTAGCCTCCTTACTACAACTAGAAACAACTAGTGGATGTTATGGCGGGTAAACTTGACTAGCGAAAGGGAGTGTGGTTTAGGAGGAGAGCGGGGTTGGATAATCTAAATGACAAGAAGACCCTCTTTTTTTGGAAAAAGAATTAGCTTCAAACATATTGGTTTGTGCGACAATCTTTCTAAATTTTCAACCATAGTTGGCAAAATTAAAAAATACCATTAATTTAATAAAATTAAAAAACCGCAGCCACCAACAACAAAATAATTCTTATTTCCATACAATAACAGGAGATATGGATCAAAATAATTTGTAATATCTTTCAACCTACATTTAAATATCACCTCTCCTTTGCCTTGAAAATTTTCTTTTATCGGTTTTTGTTCTCCTTTTATACATTCATGTTTTATGATTTATTTATGGCTTAATCGCACAAAACGTCCCAACGTTTGGCATGTAGTGTGCAAAACGTCCATACGTTTCAAATTTTTGCATTTTTCACCCATATATCAACGTTTCGTTGCGAAAGACGTCATTTTCATATATTTTTAACGTAAAATAACCAATATACCCTCCTATATAAATAAAACAAAAAAGAAAAGAAAAATAAAGAATAAATTGCAATATTACTCATAAACCTTTTTAAAATGCAAATGAGTCCAATTGGTTCCATTTAACAGCCGTAAAGCTTCCTCCACACAGCTTCTATTGTAACCAATGGAAAGAGAGCATAAGAAAGTTGACATAATTTCTTGGCATTTAAATTGGGGGTAGAAACAGCCAATTAGTTTTCTCAGTTTACTAGTCAGCATATCGTTTGCCTATTGGTATCTTTACATGTAATAGTTGTTCATAGTGTCCAAAAACCTGTCTTAGATGTTCTTCAGTAATATTAGAGTCCAAGTTCCCAATGAAGATCTGCAGTCAGACAATTTTTTTTTGGTCAACGTTATTGATAGGCCTCACAGGAAAATCAACGGTCAGAAAATGGTACTGGAGCTCTGGATTTTCCCGTTTCGTTCTCGACCCCGGAAGAACTGGTACTGGAGCTCTGGATGTAATCTGGTTCCGAAGACCACCCGAAGATCGGCGTCACCAGTTGTTCGAATTGGTACCCGCCGTCGATTTACGATACAGATCGGATTTCCTGGAGTTCACAGGAGTGGCAGAGCAAAGGATTGGTGAAAATGTGGCAGACATTGATGAACTGAGTTTTAGAAGAAATAAATTGATGAACTTATTGGAGAAGAGATAAAGAGTTTTTTTGTTATTTTTAATATTTTCATAAATTTTGGACTCATTTACATTTTTTAAAAGGTTTAGGAGTAAGATTGCAATTTATTCTTTATTTTTCTTTTCTTTTCTTTTTTGTTTTATTTATATAGGATGGTATATTGGTCATTTTATGTTAAAAATAGGTGAAAATGACTTTTTCCGTAATGAAACATTGAAATAGGGGTGAAAATGCAAAAAATTGAAACGTATAAACGTTTTGCACACTACATGCCAAATATAAGGACGTTTTGTGCGATTAAGCCATTTATTTATTACCAGATTCAGCTTCTTATCATGTTTGACATCAATCAATAAAGCAACATCTATTATTTTACAGCTCTTGGACCAAATTATGGCATAGAAATATATCACCTAAGGCTTGTTCAGCTAAGGATATGATTTTTTACCTGATTATTGTATCTACACTATTAGGCACCTTTAATCTACGCTTCTAACCAAAGCAATTATACCTTTCGATGTGCAGTTATCATTTGATTCTCCACTTTACACAACCCATATTCACAATAATTGCAACAAGAATTTAAGCTGTTGGGGAGTGTAGCAATGCAGACCTTTTGTTGGGTTATAGTAGTCCAATGAACACGAGGCCTTATTTTCTTGGACGAATGACAAACTTAGAACATTATTCGTGTATGCAATGTACTTTTCGTAATGGACTCATTTGCATTTTTTAAAAGGTTTAGGAGTAAGATTGCAATTTATTCTTTATTTTTCTTTTCTTTTCTTTTTTGTTTTATTTATATAGGATGATATATTGGTTATTTTATGTTAAAAATAGGTGAAAATGACGTTTTCCGTAATGAAACGTTGAAATAGGGGTGAAAATGCAAAAAATTGAAACGTATAAACGTTTTGCACACTACAAGCCAAACATATGGACGTTTTGTACGATTAAGCCATTTATTTATTACCAGATTCAGCTTCTTATCATGTTTGGCATCAATTAATAAAGCAACATCTATTATTTTACAACTCTTGGACCAAATTATGGCATAGAAATATATCACCTAAGGCTTGTTCAGCTAAGGATATGATTTTTTACTTGATTATTGTATCTACACTATTAGGCACCTTTAATCTACACTTCTAACCAAAGCAATTATACCTTTCGATGTGCAGTTATCATTTGATTCTCCACCTTACACAACCCATATTCACAATAATTGCAACAAGAATTTAAGCTGGTGGGGAGTGTAGCAGTGCAGACCCTTTGTTGGGTTATAGTAGTCCAATGAACACGAGGCCTTATTTTCTTGGACGAATGACAAACTTAGAACATTATTTGTGTATGCAATGTACTTTTCGCAGTTCAGTCATAACTAGAGAAAGTTACAAATACCCCAAAGTGTGTTCAATAATGTTATTTCCTTATAAAATAGAAGAAGTAACAAGTTCAAATACCAGGAATACCAAAATATGATTTTCATCAAGACATTTGAAATATCTTTCGACCAACTTTTGAATAAATTAGAATCAGAATATGATTGATGAAAATTATAGGTAATGAAAATGTCAACATGCTTATGTATGTTGCATATTCAATTTAATATAAGTATATACCTTATATTATCAAACATTTTAATATGTATAAGTGCACAAGCACTAAAATAATATTCAAGCCATGGTCCGCATTTATCGACTGTTAAACATCTTTTGCTTCCTCCTTTTTGCCACATAAGATTTATTTTTATGTTGTTTACTTCTTTTATACATTTACACTTCCAGTTATTATTTAAGTCAACTAAAATATTTAAAATCACTCTCCAGTGCAATATATAATAATTCCCGACTCTTCAGTTACAGCTTTATGCCTTTAAATTACTATCACCTATTTCTATTTAAAATATGACTGAATAAGAATATTCTTATTGCGCATTTAGAAATTTAAAACAAAAGGAAAAAGATTTTAATAAGTATTCTTGATTGCCGAAGCAATGAAAGACAACAAAATATCAACCATCCATGACAAATTGTTAAAGTATATGAAGTAGCACAATGTGTAAAATAGGACAAATACATGATTGAAAACTCGTTAATTCCAAAAATACCAAGAAAGGATCGCATGACTTGTTGGAAGACCAAACTTCTGTAATTTAATTCAATAAAAAAAAAAACACAGGCCTGATTTCTTAGTTCAAGGAAAACACAAAAAACCCTAATCTTCATAAAGGAAAAAGACCTAAAACCCCTAATTAAACAATAAAAATTAATAATAAAAGCAAAAATTCCCACCCTCCATGTGTTTCGAGTCCCTAGTTTCATCCGTACATGAACAGATCTGAGGATATTCCGATCTCCCTAGTCACAATGCATTTTTTTGCGAACAATTTAATGAATTTGTTGTCAACAGAAATGAAAAATTAAGCCCTGGCCCCATTTTCTAAAACTTATTTTTTCCCACTCATTTTAATCCACACATTCTTTCAATGAAATAATTTTGCATGTGGACTCAACTTTTTTCTTACTTTTTAACCACGCATTCTAAAAAATAATCACTTTTCACAAAATCTATTCTTGAAAAATTTATACCAAACATGGGCTACTCTTACTCATTATGTCCCATGGCATGATGGCAACAAATGCATTTGAATTTTCATTTTGTTGACAATACATAACTATTGTGACAAGTGCTATGTTTTTAAAGGTCTCTAAGGATTGGCATGATTTTCACGAGCACACAAATGACATGCCCAAAATTCAATTGCTTAGAACCATGCAAATTACAGCACCAAATGCAACAAATTTGTTCAAAGGTTATGGCTGGTTGAGTCAAAGGCCAAGCGAAGAGTGCATGGTGAAGGAAAACACAGATTGGTAGGGTAATCCAAGTTAGCACAAGGCTTTTCATGCAAAAGACAAGATTTTGATAATATTTGCTTATGTAAATTGTAATGGTACTCCTTGACATCGAAGCATGATCAGTAAAAGTAAAAAAATATCATTAATGCGCTCGACAATGTTTTTTGCATCTAATAGCTAACAACTTTAAAAGCCCGAAATACCAACACAAGTTTTACACAGACATTTTGAAATATCTTTCCACCTGATTCAAAATAAATTATGATTTATATGACTGATAAAAATAGCAACAGTGAAAATGACATCCTTCTTACATGTACTGAGCATTATAATTTGATTGAAATATATATATTAGTTCAAACTGGTACACGTGTGCACACTCTTTAATGTTGTTCAAGCTATCGCCCGCCAGACCTCCATCTAATCCCTCACTTTAATATCTTTTTCTTCCACCATTTCCCACTAAGGATTGCTTTTTATGATTCTTATCTAATTAATAATGCATGAGTGTGTTTATCGTAAAGCAGTTATTAAATGCACTAGATACTAAAGCAATGTTCTTTCTCTTTTCAATAAAAATTTCATTTAACAAGTATCTTCAGAAAAGACATTTATAAATATAAAAAGGGAAAAAGTTTCACTACAAATGCATAGCAGCAAAACCAAACCAAACCAAGCACCATGGAAAATCATGAATTCATGTGAATAGATAGATATGAGGTCAACTTCAAGCAGCAAAATGCATACTTATGCACTCCAATAAATTGATGACAGGGGAGAAGAAACCTAGATTTGCCTTGTTCATGGTTATAAATGCATTTAAAGTTTCTTTATCTTGAAGATACATCACTATCGTGCCAAGGATAAATCTATCTGGGAGGCCTTAGCATCAAAATGAATTTCAAAATAGTAGGCAAGTCAAGTACATAAAAATTTCAGCTACTTAAAGCATTCAAGTTAAACAACTGACTGCTCCACTGGGATGTAAAGGAAGGTAAGACCTCAAAACTCAGTTTTCTTCATTATCACATTCAACAGAATATTGAAAAATCCTTCCTTCTTCCTATCTAAGCAGGTGGTGTCCATTGATACTTCTCACAAAACCACTCAACCCCTAGAAAACCCATAAATGAATTTATCCTCAAAACCTAACCTAAAAAACAAACTACTTAAAGCGCGATTAAGTATACCCAACTGGAGAAAACTCCTAAATTTTTGGAAAACCTTATATCATTACTTTTTGACGGAAATGTTTTTGAAAAGCCCATCCTTCTTGTTCTCATTAATATTTCTCGGAAATCCAATCAAGCCCTAGAAAACTCATAAATTAAGTCATCTTGAAAACCTAACCTAAAAAGAACCCTACTTGAAGCATTATACTCAAGTAAGAGAACTTCAAGAATTTTCTGAAATAACCGCAACCCTTCTGGGTTTAACTTCGGTTAAAAGCTTTTCCTAATCAAACTATCCATCCATTAGTTAATTATTACTTAATAGAGGGTTAAGCACAAAAAGGGTGAAAAGAGTGGTGAATTACCATAGAAGGAGGGTGGTCGGGAACAACAAAACTGTCTTTGAAGAGTCAGAACCAGTATCCACCACGCTTGCCTCGATCATCAGTGTGTCTATCGAGCAGGTGAGTGTGGACTGTGGTGTGTCTGTGGGGGTGTGAGGAGGGGGTTTATTTACAGGGGTTTCAAAATGAGAGGGAACTGATGACACGTAGATGCTTCGACAAGTCGTAGGTGGGCGCTAAATGGCTGTACGTCTCCAATGCAAAGTGAACGCTATATTTTGAATGGTAATTTTTATTGCGAGTAAGTCCCTATTTAATGATCATTATATGATAAAAAAATAAAGTTTTGAATATTAAATTTTTTAAGAATATATAGTTAAAAAGTGTGAAGAAATTTTGAGTTTACGTACAAAATATTTTATTGTGTAAATATATAGTTAAAATGAGTATAAAAATTAAAAAATTTTAAATAATGGTTATTGGGGCTAAAATAGACCGTGCTAAACAAAATAGGTATTTGTCACGGCGGCGGGCACTATGAGTTTTATCTTTTAAGATGAAATATGACCGTTGAACGGTATAATTTCATTTTTTCATTCCATTTCATCTTATATGAAGATGACTTATAATTGTACCATTTATGACTTTTGATTTTGTTTTCCCAATTTTCTCCTTTGAAAAGTCATACACGCTTACTTGTGCTAATTTGGACAAAATAGTGCACACTTTAAAACAAGGTATAAATCGAAAGAATACATAAATATGTATTTTGAAAGTAGGGATGGCATTAAGATGGTGGGCTAATTGATGTCATCGGAAATTCCATTTTTTTTGCAAAAATGGTGCCCAAACAGGCGCTAGATAATATCTAAATTTTTGTATAGATTGAGAAAGATCTATTAGCCCCATCATTATAAAGAGAAATTGAAGAACAACAATGTTTTGAATAGATTTTTTTTTTTTAGAAGGTATAGTTAAAAAGTACGGAATTTTTTTGAATTTATATGTAGAATATTTTATTATGTGAATTTATAATTGAAAATGAGTAAAAAAAAATAAAGACTTCTACTTTAAAGGCCGTCAAAAGGAATGACTCAGCAAAATCTAAATTTAGACAAAATTTTTATTCTTATTTTAGAAAAATATGAAAGACACCAAGACAACAATGTATAAAATACATTGGAGACAAATTAATCATCAAGTAGAAAGTCTACAAAATTGAATAAAGCTTGATTCGTCATTTATGGAAATCAATGTTGTTACCGTTCACCTGATATTGAGTTGATATTATTTTTATTGTATTTCTATATCACGTTATGTCTATGAGTCACTCATAATTGTATCTATGGGTATTAATAGTGCACTTCTCAACCAAGTCCCGAGCCCAAAACATAAA
>CAIGRB010116178.1:0-17492 GCA_903798255.1 Fraxinus quadrangulata
AATGAACAATAAAATATTTTTGAGAGCAATAATTATCAGAAAACGGCAAAACAATTGTAGAGCGACTATGACAGGAATTGAACCTTGGGTTTATAAGATTTCTTTTTCTTTGAAGATGGTTCTTCATCAATGTTTCTTTTCCTCTTCAACACACTTTCTCCAGCCATTGCAGAAATAGGAATCAGATTTTCGTATCGAAGTCGGCGTCAGAATGAATAGGTCGGAATCAGACTCAGATTTCTAGGGTTTCGATTATTTGATATTTCTAGGGTTGGAGTTTAAGATATCCACGAAATGAGAAGAAAGTAGGTCGGAAACAGAGGAGCACCACCATCTTTGTTGTACTTGGTGGCGCAGCACCACCACCGTTGTCATACCGATGATTGCAGAGGAGCGTGCAATGTCGGGTTCGGGAGTTGTAGAGGGGGTTTCATTTTGGGCGAGTTTTGGGCGATTGCAGAGGGGGTTTCGTTTTGGGCGTGCAATGTATGTTGGGTTGGGGGATTTTGATTTTGGTTGTAAGTTAAGAACGTAATTAATACGGTTTTGTGATGTTTAATTTAGTTTTTCTAATTAATTAAGAGTATTATTCTAATTGGGCCATTTTTGAGATTATGGGGCCTAATTTTCCCTTACTCAAGATGTATTATAATAATGGAGTGGACTACCCTTATCAAATACATGCATATAAATTGACTCGAGAAATTTTTATACTATTTGTCAAACAACCAATGAATTACGCATATACATTTATGTTGGGTTTTTTTTATCCCAAATTAGGTTGGATTTTTGAAAAAATATTTTTTTCTTTCTTTTCACTTGTTTTTATTGGGAAAATATAGTTTTCTTTATTCCACGTGATTTTTGATCTTGTTTTCATCTTTGTGATGTTCTTAGGGTTTGACATGCGCTCCTATAAATACTAGACTCTTTTCACAAGTTTTATAATAGTGAAATATATAATAATTATATAGGCACAATTATTGTATTTGTTTTCTCCATATTAGTCAATTGAATAAAATATTCCGTTCGTTTGCCAATTAATTCTTTGTCTTCTATCTTATTGTTTGTTGCGATCATATATTTCATATTGTGTCATATGCATTATCTTGATCCATTTTATTTCCTAATAAAACTATTGGTTGTGATTTGTTCGAGGTTTTCGTTATTGGTGATAGCCATGAAGTACGTTTTTTCGTTTTTGGATCGTAATACAAGATTCTCGTTGTGGTAAGTGAAGATGCGAGCTGTACTCATGCAAATGAATTTGGATGATGCGTTGTTGGGATTTCACAAGATACACAATTTGGACACATAGGAGAAACAACAGAAGGATTGGAAGGTATTTTCACAGATCCATCTTCATCTCTCTAAATATATTCTTTATGATGTTTTAAAGGAAAAATGATAGCTGCATTGTGATTGAAGTTGAAGCAATTGTGCATGACTAAAAGTCTGATGAGCAAATTACATCTGTAGTAGAGGTTCTCATCATATGGCAGAAGGTGGATCTTTGGAAGATCATCTGACTGTATTCAAGAAAGTCGTCAATAACTTGGAGATTTTAAAGGTAAATTATGATGATTACTTCATTTAGAGACACAATCTAGTATAATCGTGACACTCTTGCCACTGAAGATACATATGATGTCTTGTTTTCAAAAGAAAATGAAGCATCTGGTTGGATCTGAGGTCAGAGATGGAGAATGCTTTGTTGTTCATGATGATCGGAGGATTCCGACAAATTGCAGAACAAAGATAATTTGATTGCAATTCACGAGAAGTTATCAAATACTTCAAATGAGACCAAAACCCTAAAACTATTTGAGAGATGGAGATGTTTTAAAATTTCTGACAAGGAATCCAAACCTAACAAAGAGTGAATTTTGGATACAACTTGTGCATTCCATATGTGTCCTAATCCGAATTTTTTTGAAACATATGAAAAGGTGACTCAATGTGTCATTATTATGGTTGATAACGAACCTTTTAGGGTAACTGGTATTGGTAGAGCCAAATTGAAGTTGGTGGATGAAACATGTAGAACGTACGATCACATTCGACATACTTCAGAATTGAAGAAGAATTTCATTTCGTTGAGTACTCTTGATTCAAAATAATATATGTTCTCTGGAAGAAGTGGAGTCCTGAGGGTTTGAAAATGTGTTTGTGTTTATTGGAGGGGCAAAAGAGGTCCCAATTATATTTCTTGTAAGTCGGACGGAATTTGTGAAGAAAAGTCTGGGCAGATTTTAGTAGTATGGTGGAGATTCAATTTGGTTCATGGTACATATTGAAGAATACTACTCAATTGAATTTGAAAGATATGGGTAATTTCTATTTGCCACAATTACTTATTGTTCTATCATATTCAATTATTAGAGATAGACTCATTGGACACTCTAGCGTAGATGTTGATTCAGTTACACATGCTTTCAATGTTTTTGAAGGTGTTGAGATTAGCCAAGGGCCTTTTAGGAAAGCATTGGGAGTTGATTCTGCTACAGAGTGTGCTTTGACACTTTTTCATAATTTATAATCCTTTGTAAATTTTGGAAAACCCAGTGTTTATGTATCTGTGTTGGATACTATGGAAGAAGATGAGTATTTTTGTATTGGAGAAAGTTTGGTTCTTATTGAAGAGTTAGGATTTTTTTGTTGCACTCGAATTTATATTTTTAGGTGGAGAAATTTTGAAATTTCGTTCATTGCATCGAAATTTGTGTTAAGGTGAAGATTTTTTTTTGTTAAAGGAGGATAATACCTCCGAAATTTTATTAATATACACTCACTTGTGGTGGATGATTACTGTGGTTATATGAGAAAATAATTAAAGTAGTAAATGAGGAAGTGCTACTTCCTTTACAATTAAAATAAATGATAAATGACAAGAATTAGAATAAAAATTAAAAAATCATACTCTAATGTTGGGCAGTCCATGTCTATCAATCTGTACGAGTGCCCTAATATGTCATGGTAGGTCAACTGCTCCATATATCTGATATCGTCGATGATCCCAACCTTCTGCAGCAAGAGCATCTTCAACCTGCATATTCTCTTTGTAGATGTGGGAACTTGTGTCTCTGTCAAATGATACGATGTCTGTTATCTATCTAATTATGCCCTGAACACCTCATGGTCCTCCTCCTCTAGTGATGCCCGACTGATGGAATGTGCTACCAAACTAAAACGGGGAGAGATGAGGAAAAGGGTCCAAAGAAATACCAAAAATAGGTGCAAGTGTCAAATCCCTTCGCCAATGCACAGCTCGAAATAATCTTCCCATATGAAGAAACTGAATCATGTGATAAACCATCTAAATGATACGTCTAGCCACCATGTGTATCCCACTATGCTTCCCATCATTCCCTTAGTTCCTAAGAAACCAAAATATTAATAGATGAATGATAGTGTGAATGTGTCCACAACGAACATACTGTCTAGAGTACCACCATCTCTATATCCTATCAAGTATCATCAAAAAAATTATGTACCCTCTGAGACATGTGTTTTCGGTATGGGAATAGGGATGCCAACGTGGTCTCACCCATTTGAAAATCATACCAAAAGAATATCTGACCTATCCCAAGGTGCCATGTAATGCGTGGCTCTTTTCGAGGCCCAACTAATTTTAGCATTTTCCAGGTAGGAGAAGCTGAGTTGGGAACTGCTGCAAGTGAAGGATGTGTCTACAAACAATACTTACTCAGAAAAAACTGGGCCTAAAGTGATCTATGAGAACGAAACAACCACCTAAAGTTTCATAGGGAAAGTGTCCACCACATCATGTAACCTTTTGAAGGCTAGACCACCCTCATCAGTAGGAAGACAAATTTCCTTCCAGCTCTACCAATGTAAACGTCGCACCTGCACCTTGGAGTCCCATAGGAAATGTGCAAAGATGCTCTCAAGTTCTTTCAGGATAGCACTGGGGTGCTGCATAATCTGAAGAAAATGTAATGGCATGGAAGAGAACACCGACCTTTGCATGGTAATACGGCCCCCATGTGACAAAAGTCGTGATGCCCAACTTAAGATCTTGTTCCTGACCTTCTGGATAAGTGAAAGGTAGCCGATGGTGTCTAAATCCAGTCAAAATCTCCAAACATGTGATCTAACTAATAAATGCTCGTCTGGGTAGTATAAGTCTGCTCTTGTCTCAATTCACCAATTGACCAGAAACCTCATCATAATGCTCCAGACAATCAAGAATCTTCCTGATAAACTGTTTCTGGCTGTTGACGAATATGACCAGATCATCAACAAATGAAATGTGTGAGACAAAAGTATTATCTCAATACCAATAACACATACTAGGATATTCCTGAAACATTTGAGTGAGAAGGTGTGTGAAGTAATCTATAACTATGATGAACAAGGATGGTGAAATGGGATCACCCTGTCTGAGCCCTCGCGAGGAAGGAAAAAACTGTATAAGTAGCCATTAAGGAATACATAAAAAGGACACTCTGAGATGCATTTCCTGATCCTGTCGATCCAGATCTAATCAAATTCAAATCCCTCTAGTATAGAATAAATGAAGTCCCAGTCCATGCGATCATATGCTTTAGCCATGTCTAGCTTCAGTATAGTGTTACCCCATCACACTCTAGCGTCCAAAGTATAGAGAAACTCTTGAGCTAATAAGACATTGTCCCCAATCTGGCGGTTAGGATAAAGCCACTATTTGAAGGATATATAATGCTCATCAGGGTACTCAATCGAGTGTTCAAAAGATTAATAATAACCTTATTGAACATTGTACATAAATTGATAGGTCTGAAGTCAATCCATCTACAAGCAGTTTCATTCTTATGGAGCAATACATTAGTAGTAGCAACAAAACACCATGGAAGATTACCGCCATCAAAGAAGTCTAAGTCATTCTTTTATACATTGTTCTGAATAATGTTTTAGCAATGTTAGAAAATAGGGATGAGAAACCATTCACGCCTTATAACATTGTCAGCATCTATACTGAAAACCGTCTCATATACCTCATGAATCAAAGGGAGCAGTTTAATGCCAAATTATTATCCTCTGTTAAAAGCTTAGGGATGATATCAGAAGGAATGTGGTCAAAGACTGTGTAGGAGCAGATAAAAGATCCTGGTAGAATAAAATGTCAGCAAGAGTAGCTAAGACTTCCCCTGCCTACGTCCTAATAGACCTGATATGCGATTTGATCTGATGTCCTTGAATCATCACATGAAAATATCGAGTATTGTGATCTCCCTCACATACCCAATGTAAATTGGCCTTTTCTTCTAAAGACCTTCCTTAATAGATAAAGTCTGAATTAAAACTACCTTAGCATGATGCAATAAGTCATGATGCTCTGGTGTAGGGTCTCTATCATATATTATCTCTTTCTCATCAACCTTCTCCTTAACATCCCCCACTCACTGGAAAACATTACTGAACACATGTCGATTCCACCAACGCAGTCCCTGTTTCAGCCTGTAGAACTACTTTCAAAGAGCAGTCATCCCCGTAACATAAGTAGGGAATGACCACTTCTGAGAAACAAATGCTAAAAAATCATGATACTTCATCCAAACTTTGATGAATCTGAAAGGTCTGGGGGTCCCAAATCGTCATCAAAACCCACTGAAGTAGTAAATGTGAATAATCAAATGAAGTCTGATTCAAGTACCTCACTGTAAGCTGTCGACAAAACACTACAGCTGTAGAATTAATGAGTACCCTATCCAGTCTCTTCCTAACTTTACCATTAGTCCAAGTATACTGATTCCCAAGCAGTAGTACCTTAATTACAAGTATTATGACAAGTGCGCTCACCATCATGTATAATAACGTTAAACTCTCCCTCAACTATCCAAAGGTCATCTATATCAAGGAAAATGTGGTAAATACCTGCCCACAAATCCCTCCTGATAGTAGCATCACTTGAAGCATAGAATCAAAAAGATGGGATGTGCTAGTCTGAGATCCTCAACTGTGATGTAAAAGAATTGGGGGATGATCATCAACAACAGTAATAGTGGTTCCCCACATTCCAAAAAAAGAGATCTTGTTGGACTTATTCTGAACTTCGGTGTCAAAGTGCAGATATCATCGAATATAATAAAATCTATGTTGAAGTACAAATGGTTCCAGTATAACTAATAGATAAACCTGATGAAGTTGTATGTCTCTTTAGGCACCGATGGGGAGCTACACCTCCACATTTCATATGATTGTACTCATAGGGATGTGGATTATGAGGAAGTATCATGTGACTGGCTCCTAGTGATCCTCCTGCTAAGATGTGGAGTATCAGTAGTCCTCGCGTGTTTTTTTCGTGTAACACGGATAAATCCGTCATCATCTATCCTCCCAGCCATACCAACCAAATCCTCAGTAGATGACCTATGAAATATGCCCTGTTGATGAACCTCAATTTATAATGTGCTCTCTGATAGGAATGTAAAATGTATATTTTTCACTCCTTATTTTATGTGGTCATATGTTAATCAGTGCCAAAATGTACTCATTACATTTGTATTTTGATTTAGGTGGCAATTCTATGGATATGGCATAATTTGGAAGAAATAAGCCAACAAGGGCCAAAAGAAAAGAAAACGAAGTTTAGGGACCAAAATATAAATACTCAAAAGTTATGTGAAACTTCACGATAAAAAATTGAGAGTGTTAGGAGTCAATTGAATTAAAGAAGACATCAAAGGGATTAAATATCACCAAATTATGATCACACATCAATTTTCAATCGAGAAAGTTATGCACCAGTTTTCAGCCTCATATTGAGACCCATGTTTGACATGGAACACAATCGAATTGGAAGATGATAGCTGAAACAAAGTTGTAGCCCATTGAGTTAGATTTCCAAAGCATCTTGAATTGGTTCAACGAATATCGAGAGAGAAAGTTATGATAAAAATACTGAGAGCTATTCAGCTACCAAAAATAAGGCAATGCTTTTGCTCTCGCTTGTAGAAGAGGAGTGCACCCCAGACCAAAAATGGCTCGCCTGAGGTTTCGAAACCTCCCAAGGCGCACGCCCTAGGTTATACTAGGTGCGTGTCTCAAGGCTAAAAGGGAAAAGATCCAATTTCCTTGTTTTTATTTTGGTAACAATTCAATGCAATCTTTTTGGCATCCTTTAAATACCAAACTCGACTCAGAGTGTAAAAAAAGGCCTCCAAACTCCATTCTTCATTATTTCTCTCTTAGATTTATGAATTATAACTAAACTTTTACACTTGATCGAATGAGATTGAAACCTCAGAATCATATATTGTGAGATCTAAATGATTTTTCTTAGTTTAATTCATGTTTTTGAGTATTGAATATTCTTCTACACTTATTTCCATGATTGTTATATTTAATTGTTAGAAGGCCTACTAGTTTGTTATTTGTTACAATCTACCGCTAAGTTAAACATCAAATCCGTAATTATTTGATTTCTTTAACTTGTAAAGTACTAGGATTTGATGATTTTCTGCGATAGTGGTTATTGAATCTTAAGAAAAATGTTTAAATAGATTGAATACAACCGTTGATGTTTGTGTTATCTAGTTCATCAATTTCTCTATTCTGAAAAGCTGTTATTAAATTGAATCTTGAGCGCTTGTTTCGGGGTTATTTAATAATTAGGATTAATTAGAATACTGGTTTCTAAATAACTAAAATTAAAGAGAAATAGGAATTAATTTCAACGGTGAATATTCAAAATATGGGTTGATTTATACTTGTATCGATGATCAATTGTAATGTTCCGAAGGTGGATATTAATTTGGACCAATGTTAGTCTTTTGATTGTTTGCGTTAATTTAATTTTCATTGTTATTAATTTCTATTTACAATTGCTTGCATAACAAAACCCCCCAATCATTGTAGGAAGCATAAAATATTGAATTATATACTCTTTGTGGGATCGACCCTTACTTCCACTACTACATTAGTTTTAGAGGTTAAGGCATTACTTTTGGGTGTCTGCGACAGCACACACCACTCTCCATATCTGACTGTTCAGACTATAGAGATGGAATAGATGCCTCAACGTTCTGATAATAGAGATGGGTAGTAGTAGTAATAGGTGCTTGTGTCCGAACTAGAGATAGACATGTAATCTGTGTAGCTCTGATACCTATACACTTTGAGTAATCTAGTATTAGTGGTTCTCAAACCATATAGCCCATAAGGGGATCAAAATATGAAGTTTAGGCACTAACACACCAGCACAACTCCAGCGCTACCTCTCCAACGTCTAGCGAAGAACATCTTTCTCACACTTATGTAGATGCAAACTTGATCTAAATTCTATCTTGAGTTCAATTATGGAGAGTATGGCACTGTATTCTCCATCCACTATGGCCGACTTCTGCCATCGCTCCTTCCCCCACCTCCGCCACCATCCTTCAGCTACCAATCTCCATCCCATCTCTTTCCTCAAGAGACACACTACTACACTCTCCACTACCCACAAATTCAATTTCTTTATTCCCATAAAATTCTCGATTCACATACGCAGTAGCCATTAATTCAAAATCCCAAAAATCCCCCACCACAAGGCGCAAAAATCATTCCTTTAATCCTCTTCCTTTCCATAGGTCTTATAGTTCGATTTGTTGTCCCTAAACCCCCTGAAGTCTCCCTACAAGCGTGGAAATTGCTTCCCATTTTCCTCTCTACCATCGCAGGCCTTGTTCTTAGCTCGCTTCCTATTGGCGCCCAGGCCTTTCTGGGCCTTACCACTTCAATTATAACCAAAACCCTCACCTTTTCTACCACCTTCACCAATGAGTTCATCTAGCTGATTGTAATTGTTGACCTATAATTTAATATAACTCCACTTATTTTGATTATAACAAATAATACACTTATATTTCTAACAAGTCTCATTTCTTGAGCTTTTCATGAACAAATCTTTTTAAGCACTCAAAAGCTCAAATCGTCGTCCGTTGAGAAACAAACAATCAAAAGAGACTCGAAAAGATCAAGAACATTAAAGATTAGAGTTTTAGAAGTTGTTTCGATTTATATGTAAATGTATAACTCATTAATTTTTAGCAGGCTCATAAAGCTCAAAATTATTTTCACAATTCATCACTTGCATAAAAATGTTTTAAACTCATAATATGACATAACTTTTGGAAAAATAAATATTTTGATATAGAGAACTAATTTCCAAAATCTATATACTTCGGTCGACCGAAATTGACTGCATATCGTATTTACAGGCTTCTTAACCGGATTTTACAATGCTCACCAGATTTGCGTCTTATTGCATTGAACACTTTGATCGATCGAAGTATAGACCAGTCGACCGATCTGCTCGACCAAAGTGTCAGTCGAAACGCCAATGGTTTGAAGTTTACAACGGCTATATTCACACTTTGATCGATCGAAATTGCTCAACCGAAAGTGACTGATTTTCATTTTTTTGATCTATAAATAACCATCTCTTTTGCATTCAATTCCTACAACCTATAAAAGCAATTAAGAGAGTTTATTTATTGAAAATCATTGAGTTTGCTTGAATATACATTCTATTTCATTTATTACAAAGAATCTCTTGATAGATTAAAACTAGTTTCATCTATTTCATCAAGGATTCCACCTTGCAAGAAAACATTTTAATTTCATCTACTTTCAATTCTTGATTAAAGTTTTTTTCGCCAACCCTTATATTGAAGTGTAAATCTCTCTTCATACTTAAATTGTATCATTTGTTAAGAGAGATCATATGTTGAAAATTTTGATATAAAGATACAAACTATTTCATTATCCATCATTTATCAAAGTTTACTACATAAACACTTTTACTATTTGCTATATATTGAAGTGTTATCCTAACTCTCTAAATACTTGACTTATTTATATCATTTGTTAAGAGAGATATTTCAATTGTAAAATTATCATTTATATTTTGGTGGTTTCGAGAGCCTTGTGAAAACTCGATTATTGTTAAGGATAGGCGTCCCTTGTTGTAAGTCACCTAAGGATAAGTACTATTTGTTATAAATCACTTAAGGATAAGTGCTCCTTATTGTAAGTCACTTAAGAATTGGTACTCCTTATTTGTAAATTACCATTATAGTGTAATTGACCTTAGTTGTGACGGAGAGTTTGGTAACAAGGACGTAGAACACATTGTGTATCGAACCCCCATTAAATTCACTTATTATCTTTACATTCAGGCACTTTACTTTAAATTGTCATTTATATTATTTCATATCTATACTTGAATTAAGTTATTGAATTTTCATATTTACTTCTCGTATTATACTTTGCATTTATATCTTGTGAATTAAATAAGTTTGAGACTAATTGTCGAAAAAATTTCAAATATCAATTCACCACCCTCTTGGTTAGTTATTCTTGGGTTATCAATTCATATCAAAGTTTAGGAGCACATTTTAAAAGATTTTATTATCTTGTGTTATGGCTAATCTTATTATTGAGGGGCATTTTACAAACCGTCTTCCTTTGTTTGATGGTATACATTATAATTATTGAAAAACTAGAATGATGATTTATATCCAATCGATTGATTATAATGTTTGGGAGGTTATTGAATTTGGTCCTCATAAGCTTACTAAGGTGATTAAAGTTGATGAAAAATCGGACCAAATCATTTCAAAAGCTAGAGAAGAATACAATGAGAATGATAAAAAAAAATTATTTTTGAATGCAAAAGTAAAAAATCTTCTTTATTGTGCTTTAAATTAAATGAATTTAATCACATTAGCACATGTAATTCCACATAAGATATTTGACATGCACTAAAAATCACACACATGGACACAAATAAAGTGAAAGAAATTAAGATAAATCTCTTGTATAAATACTACGAAAATTTATTTTTGAAACAAGATGAACCCATTACTAGCATGATTACTCGATTTACCGATATTGTTAATGGCCTTAAAGGCTTTGATTGAAAATTTACTAATGGAGAACTTGTTATCTAAATTCTTAGGTCTCTCTCGAAAGATTGAGACTCATTGATGATGTTGATAGAAAATACCAAAGATATCAACATATCATTTGGAAGAGCTCTATAGAACCTTGATGACCTATTAGCTAAATCACGTCGAAACAAAAGAAAAATCTAGGAAAGCGAAAGAGGAAGAAAAGAAAGATTCTCATAGAAGACAAATTGCTTCAAAATCATCAAATGATGATGAAACCTCAAACTCAAACATGAGTGATGAGGAACTTGATGAAGTAGAGAGACTTTTACAACAACCGTCGATTCCAAAAAGAAAGATGACAAAGATGAGGAAAAGAACAAGAATGTTATATGCTATGATTGTGATAAACCCGGTCACAAGAGAACTGAATGACAAAGATGAGGAAAAGAACAAGCCACTTGGGATGAAATTGATGATGAGCAAGAAGAAAACGAAAGTCAAGATGAAGTTGCAAACATGTGCTTCATGGCCATTGAAAATTAGGTAAACACAAACGACACTCTCTCTTATAATCAATTATCTACTTTATATGATGAAATCATTGAAACTTTTGAAAAATTTGCTCTCAAACACTCTACTCTAAAAAAACAACACATTCTATTAAAAAAATGAGACCAAAAAGATTTTAGAGACTTAAAAGAATTTTGAAAAGAAAAAAGATGATTATGAATCCCTAATCAAGGAAAATATTTCTCTAAAAAAAGTCTTAGATTTAACCAACATTGTGCACAAATTCACTCAAGGAAAGAAAAACTTTGAATTAATGCTTGGAAAATAAAAATGTGTTTTTGATAGAGGAGGAATTTGATAAAAACCTTCTCTAAAGTAAAAATCTCTTGAAAACGTATTTGTCAAAACTTCTAACACCACGTGTAGATTTTCTAACAAATTTGGACACATATAATTTAATTGCTTAACCAAAAAGAAATTACAATTTCAAAGAAATAAGTGGGTTCAAGGGTCCACTAGCACTAACTATCAAGGACCCAAAGTTAAATGGGTACCAAGATAAAAAATTTGAATCAATTCTTGTAGGTATCTTCAAGGATAAAGAGCAATTGGTTCTTGGATAGTAGTTGCTCAAAACACATAATCGGAGACAAAACATTATTATCAAGCTTCAAAAGAAAAGATGGGGGTCATGCCACATTTGAAGATAATGCCAAAAGAAAAATCATGGACATTGAAAATATTGGTAATCATTCATCTCCTTCTATTGAAAATATTTTGTTAGTAGATAGTCTCAAACATAATTTGCTAAGTTTAGTCAACTATGTGATAAATGTTATCATATCAAATTTGATTTTTCGAAATACCTTATTAAGGATGCTACATCGAAAGGGTATTGTTCATAGGAAGACGAAGTAAAGATGTTTATGTCATTAACATTGAATTTGAAAAAGAATTAAAATGTTTGTCAAGCTTTAAAGATGATATTTGGTTATTGCATAGAAGATTATGCCATGTTAATATGGACCTAATTTCAAAAATCTCAAAAAATTACTTTGTTAAAGGTCTACCAAATTTAAAATTTGAAAAGGACAAAATTTGTGATGCTTGTCAATTTGGAAAACAAACAAAAATCTCCTTCAAAACCAAGCAATTCTCTTCAAGCACAAAACCTTTACAACTTCTTCACATGGATCTTTTTGGACCTTCTAAAACCGCAAGTTTAAGTGGTAAGCACTATGCATTTGTCATCGTTGATAACTTCTCAAGATTCACTTGGATTTTGTTTTTGAACTTGAAAAATGAAGTTTTAAAAGTACTCGAATATTTTTGTAAAAAAGTTCAAAATGAAAAAAGGTTATTCTATCACAACCATTAGAAGTGATCATGGTGGAGAATTTGATAATATTGCTTTTGATGATTTTTGTAAAAAAATGGATATGAATATAATTTTTCGACTCCCAGAACTTCTCAATAAAATGGTGTAGTAGAAAGAAAGAATCGCACATTACAAGAAATGGCTAGATCCATGTTAAATGAAAGTAACTTATCAAAATATTTTTGGACCGAAACCGTTAGCACTGTTTGCTACATTATGAATAGAGTTTTAGTAAGTTGAAAGAACACCAAAACTCCATACGAGTTTTGGAAAAATAGAATTTCCAATATTAGTTAGTTTAAAGTTTTTGGTTGCAAATGTTTTATATTAAACACAAAAGAAAATTTGGAAAAATTTGATTCAAAATCCGATGTTGGAATCTTCCTTGGATATTCACCTACAAGTAAAGTTTATCTAGTTTTCAACAAAAGAACTCTAGTAGTGGAAGAATCCATGCATGTTACATTTGATGAAACTAATTCTTTGATCAAGAGAAATGTATTGATGTAGGTTTGGAAATTCCTTTTGAACAAATAAACATTGAAGACCAAAACAGGGAAGATCCAAAAGATGTTGAAGTTAAAGAGTTGGAAGAACAACTTTCTTAACAAAGAAAAAAGAATATTCCAAACATCAAGATGACTCAACACTTCCCATCGAATGGAAGTTTGTTCTCTCTCATCCAAATGAGCTCATAATCGATTATCCTTCCAAAGGTGTAAGTACAAAAAATTTTACGAAAAGTTTTCTAAATAATTGTGCTTTCATTTCCCAAATTGAACCTAAGAATTTCAAAGAAGTCGAATTTGATGAGTTTTGGATTTTAGCAATGCAAGAAGAACTAAATCAATTTGAAAGAAATTATGTTTGGGATTTAGTTGATAGACCAAATGATCAAACCGTTATTGATACTAAATGGGTCTTTTGAAACAAACGAGATGAAAATGGTATAATTGTGTGTAACAAGGCTAGATTAGTGGCCCAAGGTTACAATCAAGAAGAAGGTATAGAATTCAAAGAAACCTTTGTACCGGTTGCTAGATTAGAATCTATTCGCATACTTCTTGCTTTTGCTTGCCATCAAGATTTCACACTCTATCAAATGGATGTAAAAATTGCATTTTAAAGGATTTTATTCAAGAAGAAGTTTATGTTGAGCAACCTCCCTATTTCAAGAATATTAAATTTCCGAAAAATGTGTTTAAATTTAGAAAAACTCTATATGGTTTGAAACAAGCTCCTAGAGTTTTGTACGAAAGATTGAACAAATTTCTTATCTTAAATGGTTTCCAAACGGGAAATGCAGCTACTATACTTTTTTATCAAAATCAAAAAAGATGACATGATTGTTGTACAAATTTATGTTGATGATATTATTTTTGGTACAACTAATATTTCCCTGTGTTAAAAGTTTTCAAAGTGTATGAGCAAGGAATTTGAAATGAATATAAGGAGAACTAAAAGTTCTTTCTTGGACTTCAAATCAAACAAATTAATGAAGGTATTTTCATTAGTCAAAGAAAAAACATCATACACATGCTCAAAAAATTTGATTTTGAAGACTTGAAGCCGATGAGTACTCCAATGAGTTCATCAATCAAATTGGATAAAGATGAGCACGACACTTCAATTGACATAACAAAATATCAAGGTATGATCGGATACCTTCTTTATTTAACCGTTAGTAGACTCGATATCATGTTTGGTGTTTGCTTGTGTGCTAGATTTTAATCAAATCCTAAGGAATCACAATGAATTTTTAGATATCTATGTGGTACTAGAACTTTAGGACTTTGGTATCACAAGGGCACGCACATTGATCTTATTAGCTATTTGGATGTCGATTGGGCGGGTTGCACAATTGATCGATAAAGTACAAGTGGAACTTGTCACTTTCTAGGCTTTGCCATTGTATCATGGTTTAGCAAGAAACAGAATTTCGTTGCACTGTCAACCGTCGAAGTCGAATATATTTCGACCGCTAGTTGTTGTGCACAAACATTTTGGATGAAACAAACCCTTAGTGATTATTATTTAACTTTTGAAACTCCTATTATGTGTGATAACACTAGTGCTATAAAGTTTTCTAAAAATCTCATCTTGTACTCTCGCACCAAACATATTGAAATTCAACATCATTTTCTTAGAGATCATATGCAAAAATTTGATATTTTCTAAACCTCTAGCTCTCGTTAGATTCTCTTATATTCGTAGAGGCTTAGAAATTATCAATGAATCTAAAATTTGTGACTAAATTTGTTTAAAATGTATGATCAAAACAGAATTATATGCAAAATTCTTGAATTCTCGGTCAACCATTTTACTATTTCAGTCGATCGAATCCAGTCAGCCGAAATGAACTGCAGCCTCCCTAAAATATTTTTGCAGAACTTCGATCGACCATATGATCGACCGAAACATGATTTTCGGTTAACCAATGATCAATCGAAAATGACTGCAGTTGACTTTAAAATTTTTTCTGCAAACTTTCAGTCGACCGAAAATCTCGCTACTCAGCTTTTTTAAGAATCGAATTTCATCCACAAATCATCATTTTAAACCCTAAGCTCATGAAATTCTCTTCACCTTCTCTCTTCAAATCATACACATTTCACTCTTTTCATTAAAATCACTCTAATATTTCAACAAATTTATCATATTCATCAAACTCTCTTATCAAATCTTAAGTTTCTATACCATTTTTATCAAGAAAATTCAAAAATTTGGGTTTTTAGCTTCAACACTCGAAAATCTTGATTCCCCTTCAAAAACTCATTGTAAATCTTGTTAAAACATTAACCCACTTCAAAGATTTGCTACCCATACATTTCCTATCATTTTTCACTCATTTCCTCACCAAATTTTTGAAAAATCCAAACATCTCCCTCATTCTTGGTCGAAAAATTTGAATCAACTATGCCTCCAAAGAAGAATCAAAGAATGGAGAAGCAAGCTCATCAAATATCGAAGTTGACACGCCCATGCCCGACCGTTTCACCGATTGCCCTATCCTAATTGGAAAGTCCATTGATGTCTTCGACTTTCATCTTCAAGCCCCTTTATTTAGGATAGAAGAGTATTTTGAGGGTATTGGGTGGAAGAATTTTGTCTCGATCTCCGAAAATACCTACCCCAGATTGATTGGTAATATGTTTTACATTGATTCTTGAATTCTCGATCAACCATTTTACTATTTCGGTCGACCGAATCCAGCCAGCCAAAATGAACTGTATGGATTAATTGAATTAATTTAGTGGTTACTAAAATTGGTCATGAAAAAAGGTGAAAGTGTAGAAGAAAATCAAGAATTGCTGAAGAAATCCCAAAACTGGAGGAAGAGAAGAAATCCTTGTACGACGGTTTTCATGTATTAAAATACAGAAATCATTACAAATTGTATTTTTAATAAATACAAATGGATATGAATCTTCTTGTAATTGTAAATCCTCTGATTAATGATCTGAATGTTTGAAGATGATGACCCACATGACTTGAATCCTAGGCTTCGAGATTTGTTGAGAATTTGATTTGCCGAGAGTTTAACTTGATTTAATTTGAAGAAGATTGNATTTATTCTTGATTCACTTCTTGGTGGTCATCAATTGGAGTTCTCATACATTTTCTTGAAACACATTCGACACGTTCACTTGTCTCCTCGAATTTTATGTCTACCTTATGGCATGCTTCTTGCTAAAATTTTTCAACAATTTAATGTGCCATTAGACGATGAGTATATTCTTGAACCAAAACACACCGACGTTATTAACCTTAACACCCTTAAACATATGAAAATCGTTAAAGGCAATCGGCAATGGGTATGTCATACTCAAGGCTTCGACAATGCTTCAGGCCCTACTACTTGGCCATTTACCAACGAAGAAAAAATGGGTGGTGATGATGGTGATGATGCACAGCGAGCAAGATATAGGCCTACTCCTCCACAAGTTGCACCTACTCCCGATCGAAAAATGTCCGAAGATCAATTCAACATCCTAGAGGGACGAATCGATTCTCTTACTACTACCGTAACTAGCCGAATGGATGCTCTTGAGCATAGGATGGAGCAAATGAGCTTATTACAGGAGGCATTCTTTAAACACATGTATTCAATTTATCCTCGAGGCCTTCCTCCACCGGCAGACGATTGAAGTTTCTTCTTGATTTATTTATTTTTAACTTATGCAAAACTTCTTCTCAAAAACATTATCTAGTTTGATGCACTTTTAAACGTTTGGGGAAGTTTCTTTTTAGTCCCCATTCTTTTTGATGATGACAAAGGGCAAAAAGGAAATGGCTATATGAATTGTGATTTCTAATGTGATTTATTGAATTATGAAAATTCATGTCTTTAAACATTATGCTATGAAAAATAATATAAACTCGGTTCCCATTAATGTGTAAAAGATAGGGGGAATATTTTGTGTATCTCTACAAATAATCATAAATCATATATTGCTTGTCATAATCAAAAAGGGAAAAATTGTTGACCTATGATTTAATATAGCTCTTATTTTGATTATAACAAACAATACACTAATATTTTTAACAAGTCTCGTTTCTTGAGCTTTTCATGAATAAATCTTCTTAAGCACTCAAAGACTCAAATCGTCATCCGTTGAGGAAAAAACAATCAAAAGAGACTCGAACAGATCAAGAACCTTGAAGATTAGAGTTTTAGATGTTGCTTCGATTTATACGTAAATGTATAACTCATCGATTTTTAG
>CAIGRB010116178.1:39625-55274 GCA_903798255.1 Fraxinus quadrangulata
CCCCCCCCCCACACCAAGACCCAATGAGAAATTGCCATGTGGATCCCTGTAATGGAATTTGCACTAATGCCTTGTACACAGCACTTCTTTAAATAGAAAACTGTAGAGGGGTTGGAGATTGTAGTGGGGGGTGAGAGTTTTTAGGAACACAAAAAAAATATTTTCTTGATTTCTTTTCTCTTTTTTATTTAATTTAATTTATTTTTTTATTTTCGAAATGTAAAATTATAACTTTGCACTTTTTAAATAGAATAATATTATTCAACACCAATAATTCTAAACACCAGACAACTACGTGATATTAAATGATAAATTCATTAAAATGTAAGGTCACTTGATTTATTTAATTCAACCTATAAAATGAAGTCAAATAAACTAGTGGTCACCACTGGTGTTAGATAACATTATTCTTTAAAATATGGCAAAAGTCATTTTTTCTACTCAATTGAAGATTTGTCATTCTGCTGTAATGAAATTAAATATTTGGGACAATGTTACAAATGAAAAGCTTGAGTATAAGCCGTAACAAAGTGAAATTATTAGAATCGCAACTACAATTTTTCCTATAAAAAATTCTCAGCAAGGGTCTTTGCTCGTTGTAAAATCTATGGAATAATAATTTTTTAACAACATGCAATGAATGTTGCTAAAGTACGAGGATTTAACAACAATCAATGAATGTTATATATGAACATTGCTAAAGGTTTTAAGAACATGTAGAGGTGTCAAATGAGGAGGTTTTAACATGTAAGAACGTTGCAAAACATGCCATATATTTATAGTTTTAACAATGATCATTGCCGCTAAACTATAACAACAGGCAACGCACGTTTTTAAAGAAGAATTTTAACAATGCACAATGAATATTAGAAAACACAAAATATGTAATCTTTTTGTAACAAACAATGAATGTTGTAGAAGAACACATTAGCAACATTAAACATGATGTTACCAATGTGTGCCAACACGCATTAAAATATCGTTGCCAAATCTCATTGAGTTAACCAATGATAACATACACTTAATTACTGTTGTGATAGATCTCTTTTAGTAATACACAATTAATGAATTTGTGATTTACATGTTACAAAATACAATTTTTCTTGTAATGTCTAGAGTTGCAATGTAATGTTAACTGGACTGAATAATCAGTAATGATGGTCAACTTGTTTCCGTAAGCTTGAATCGCAAAATCTATACAACTATTTAAGGATTTCAAAAATATATCAGCAATATATCTTCAGTAGTGATATTCGTACTTTGATCTCCTTAGCAAGAACCTTGTGACGCAAAAGGTTAATATCAAGTTCTATGTGCTTAGTACGTTATGGAAGATCGAAGTATAAGACAACACGAAATTGTTAAACCCAATTTTGAAAAATATTTTGTAACCAACAATCTTTGTGGCTGCTTGTGGTAAGGCAAGAACTCCGACGTCATACTGGATTGCAACAACCTTTTGTTTCCGTAAGCATCATTGTATTAGGTTGCCACCAAAAAATATACAATACCCATTTGTCTACCTCGTGTCATCAACACAAATGGCCTAATGCATTCAAGTGTTTTAAAATGAAGGCCTAATTTAGCAGTCAATTTAAGATATCTGAAAACCTACTTGCATGCTGGCAGTGAATGCTTGACAGTGACAATCCATATGAGCATGTAAGAACTGAGTTTGTTTATGACGAAGGAAACATCTTGCTGAATCATAGTAAGATAGTGAAGGGCCCCAGCAATATTTCTATAGAAGTTGGGTTAATCAAATAAATCACCATCAGTAAGTTAATTACTGGCTAGATACCTAGAAGTACTGCTTCCTTTTGCTGCCAACATGTTGGTTGTGGTCGATTTTATATCCTACAAGTGTACGGATCATAACAAGTAATAAAGTGAACATACGAGTCCGAATATCGTTCCAACGAAAACTACTATTTAACAATTGATTCAATTATTCCTAAATTCAATTTATTCGAAAACAAATAAAATAGTTATTTTTCTTTTTGTGATTTTCTATTTTAAATATACTAAAATAAAAGTAATTTTTTAATATGATGGTTTAAGTGTTACGATCATGATTTTACCATAGTTATCCCTTAATCTTAATTACCAAGTTTTATACATTTGATTATATTTACCTGATCGAATTCTTCTAATGTATTCAACATGTTCTTCTTGAATTCTCATTGAACCTATTTAACAAATTCAGTTACGTATCTCTATATGAATTAATCTTAGTTAAATACAGTTAAGTTCTAAGAATTCATGAAACAATCGTAATAACTAGCATAAATATCTCTATATTTTGTACTAATTATCTGCTTTTACTACGTGAACTAAGCAAATAATTTGCATCTCTACGTAATTATTGCTCATGAAATCAATGAATTAGTGGTCAATTAATTCAAGTATTAAGAATAGAAGTAAAAAAAAAAAATCAAAAAATCAATAGAAGATATAAAACTTTTTAATTAAAATTAAGGTTTAAAATTATGTTACAATAATTCATTCTAATTAAATACTTAATTATATATCATGGGAGAGGAAAAATACAAGAAGGAATTAAAGTAATCACTGGGTATTAAGGAAAAACGAGAAAAAGATGAAGATCTTGTACCAAGATTTCACCTTGTTTTTGAAAAATCTTAAAACCCTAATTTTTTGATTGATTTCTCCTTTTGACTTTAATGATCTATGTACAATGAATTCCCTAAACATTGGCTTGAATATATGTGTGTAATGAAATCCTAGCCCACTTTAATTGTTGGATTATGTTGTGAATTTATAGAACGAGATTTATGCAAAATCCTTGTTCAACTTGATTTCCAACAAAGAGTTTAAATTGGTTTTTACTAAAGAGTAAGAAATAAAATGAAACAAATTTCTTTTTTCAATTGAACTCCTTTTCTCATGTGATTTTATTCCTTCATCTTGTAATATTTGCAATTAAGTCATCTTCATTTCAAAGTAATAATAGTTGACCTGAGACAAGTTTCAGAGTTTGTAATTTAGTTCTCAAACTTTTCAAATGTTGAATTTAACTCCCGAGCTTATGAATTTTAACTGATTGATCCATTAATACTTTCAATTGATCTCTTGCAATCCAGTTAATCTTTAATTGTTTCAAATCAACTCCATTTAAGCTCTAAATAGCCTATTTTCATATAAATTGTATACAAATTGGGATTTTCTTACAATTAATATAATTTACACAAATTAAGTAGATAATAGATCAATCTATATATAGATAAATAAGAACGCAAGTCAAGAAAAGTACATAAAATATACTTATCAAATACTTCTAAATTTAAACTCTTGTTCGTTCTGAACAAGACTACCTAATAAACACACAAGCAAACAACCAAAAATATAATTGCATTAAATAATTTTTCCAAACTCACATCGAGTATTGAAATCCTTCGATGATTCATAAAAAAAATACATGTAATGCAACTAAAACTAATTCTTTACTTGTTCAATGCTTGATCTATGTGTACATGCATAGTCAATCAAATGATCATGAATTTCAAAATTAGTTATTTGTAGACCAAATAGTCAAATATTTCCTTACACTTTCGTGGGATACACAACCCCAAATTTGTTTTTCAATCACATACCATGGTGTATACTCTAAGGTTGATTACACAAATTTCTTTTCCTTTCCCACTCAAGTTTGATTGGACTTCACCAATGAAGGTCACTATCTCAATATGTGATGATTTTCTTAAATTTGAATGTCTCAACTTCCAAGTTTTAACTAGGATAATAACCCTTATTAAAAGTCTAAATTACAAATTAAGTATCCAAGGCTTAATCATACAAAACCAATGCTTATAATTGTTTTGCCACTGTCTCAATACACTTTGGTGTGTGTGTGTGTGTGGTTTTTTTTTTCCTTTTGTTTTGAGGATTTTTTCTTTGATTTTCGAAGGTAGTTTTCACTCTATATTGCAGACAGCCTTTTTCCCAGTAGATCGTCTCCTAAACATTGTTGATGAATATGACCAGATTACTCGAGATTAGCTTCACACAACAATGTAGGTAACTTTTTTCTACATTTCACGGCTAGTGTCCTGCCTTTCATTACTTGTTGGCAAAAAAACGTTCCACACAAATATTCAACATGCACAGAATCAACACACATCTAAATAGCTCCCAAGCACCTTTAGAACGATCTGCTTGTTCAAGCTGCTAATAACCCACTTCAATTTGGCTTAAAAAAATTAAACAAAAAAAGAAAGGGATAAAATCACATAAATAGTCTTTTTAAGAATAAATCTACATATTATGTCTCGAAATGCCATACAAAGAATTCCTTAGAAAAAGAGTATAAACAAGAAAAAGATATTTCAAAATTTCATTTATTTTATCATAAAAAATCATAATTGACAAAAAGAATTTAGCTGTTTTTATGAACAAGATAATTTGAGTAAGATCATGACCAATTATTAAGGTCTGGTCAACATTGATCAATGCAAAAATAGACATCCCATTATTACTTTAATAGAACTCTGGTTATCACAATATGTAGGAGTGAGATGAGAAACAAAAACTCCTTTATCTGCAAGTAACCAACGTAACCAAACAATCTCTTTGGCAGTAGATGCCATAGCATAATATTCTACTTCGGTTGAAGATTGAGAAACAATAGATTGTTTCTTACTCTTCCAAGAAATAAGAGAATCACCCAAAAAGATACAGAAACTAGTAACAGACTTGCGATATGTGGGATCACTACCATGATCAGCATTAAAGTATGCACGTAGCTCGAAGGAAGATGTGGATGGAAGTAAAAGACTCTGAAAGACTGTACCCAGAAGATACCGCAAAATGCGAAGAACATCGCCCAATGAACTGTAGTAGGAGAAGCAACAAACTGATTAACAACATGAATAGCATAAGTAATATCTGGACGAGTAATAGTGAAATATACAAAGCTCCCAACAATAGTACGATATAAAGTAGGATCTGATAGGGATAAACCATCAGAAGAAGAATACTTTGCGTTAACCTCAATGGGAGTATCAATAGTCTTATTATCAGTAAGTCTAGCCCCCTCAAGAATATCTGCAACATATTTTGACTGAGAAAGAAGATAACCTTAAGGTAAGCAGGCTACCTCAATACCCAAGAAATATCGTAGAGAACTCAAATCCTTTATTTGAAACTGTCTAGCTAACTCTGTCTTCAAAACTGAAATAACATCAACATCATCACCAGTAATAATCATGTCATCAACATATAAAGATAGAATGATATGACTTGCATCAGTGCAGTTAAAAGAAAAGAGCAGAATCATGACTACCAGAAGTAAATTCAAGGAAAGAGATCACAATAGAAAATTTCTCAAACCAAGCACGATGTGCTTGTTTGAGACCATATAATGCTTTCTTGAGCTTGCAAACATACCCAAAATCATGTGAAACACTAGGATGGGACGCCATATAAACCTCTTCTTGAAGATCTCCATTCAAGAATGCATTTTTAACATCAAGTTGGGAGATATGCCACTGACGAACCGAAGCTACTGCAATAAGAGTACGAATAGTAGTCATTTTTGCATCAGGAGCAAATGTCTACTCATAATCCATACCATACTATTGAGAGTACCCTTTTGCAACCAACCTAGATTTGTATCGCTCAATTGATTCATCAGAATTAGTCTTGACCTTATACACCCAACGGCAACCAACAACACTCTTACCAGGAGGCAGATAAACCAAATCCCAAGTAACAGTCTTATGCAAAGTAGAAAGTTCCTCATCCATAGCCTGCTACTAAAGAGGATCAAGAATTACCTCTTTATAGGAAGAGGGCTCAGAGAGATAATGAATAGAAGCTAAAAAGAAAGTAAAAGATGAAAAATAACAAGAATAAGCAAAATCTGGTAACTTTGTAGACTTACGAATGCATATTGATCGACGTAGAGGTGGATCCACAATCTCAGACGGTACTTAAGGGACCATATGAGAAGAGGAAACTTTAGGTGTGCCAGAGAGTAAAGTTTCAGTACATGCAGAATGATTAGTATGAATTGGTTGTAAATGATATGACAAACTATCAGAATCGTTAGAAAAATGATCTATACGAATAAGATCAAATCTAGTCAAACTATGAGTAGTGGATGGAATTGAAAAGAAAGGTATATGCTCAAGAAAAACAACATGATGAGACATATAAAGTTTTTAAGTTATTGGATCAAAACAACGACACCCATTTTGACCTCACCATAACCAAGAAAGACAAAAATAGCAGATCGAGATGACAATTTGCTGCGTTCTATATGAGGATGAAGAACGAAACAAGTACAACTCTGAAGAAACAATAATCAGGGGCATACCTATGCAAATTTTCAAAATGAGAAAAATCTAAAATATGAGAAGATGAAATTGTATTAATTAAACCTACAGCAATAAGAACAGCTTCGCCCCAAAATACACTAAGAACAGAAGCAGACAACAAGAGAGAATGAACAGTTTCAACAATGTGCCAATGCTTTCTTTGAGTAATACCATTTTGCTCAGGAGTATTTGTATACGAAGTTTGGTGAATAGTTCCATCTAAGGCAAGCAGCTCACAAAATTTATTAGAAGTGTATTCCCCACCAAAATCACACCTAAAATATTTGATAATAGCAGAATGTTGAGTTTTGACAAGAGCACGAAATGCTGTGTATATCTCAAAGAATTCAGAACGATGTTTTATTAAATAAACTCAACAATAACGAGTATGATCATCAATAAAAGAAACATAATATTGAGACCCTCCTTTTGTGGCAATAGGAGAAGGCCCCCATACATCAGAATAAATCAAATCAAATGGAGATGAAGAAACAGAAATACTTCGATTAAAAGGTAAGGCTGAAAATTTTGCCAATTTACAGCCACTACAATCAGAAATATCACAAGGTTGCAAATTTCCTAATGCTCCTGTAGAAGTCAAAAATCTCAAACGAGAAGATGAAATATGACCTAGGCGAGAATGCCATAAATAAAAATTAGAAGAAGAATGACTCAAGCGAAAAGAAGACAAATCAAAATTAGGAGCAGCAGCAACAACTGGCACTTTTAACTCATCCAAAATATATAGTCCTCCCTTCCTACGGTCTGTCCCAATCAGCTTTTGAGACTACAGATCCTGCACATAACAAGAAGTAGAGGAAAATGTGACTAAATTACCAGAATCACAAAACTGACCAACAGAAGCAATCTTTAATGTGAGTTTCGGAATATGATAAACATTAAGGAGAGACAAGTGAGGTGTGACAATAGAACCAACACCCGCTAAAAGCATAAGAGTGCCATCAGCAGTCATGACAGGAATAGAAGACGAAAGAGACACATAAGTAAAAGATGAAGAATCTGGAGACATATGATGTGAAACACCAGAATCCAAAATTCATACAGAATGTGACATACCTAAAGAATTATGAGGCAACTAACCTACCGAAGAAGAAGCAGACATAGCCTGTGGCTGTAAGGAAAAAAACTTCTGAAATAGTTCAGCCAGAGTACTAGGATCAGTGAAAGCACCTGATGAAACTACTGCTGCAGTATTAGACTGTAGTGGTCTATAACCCCGATGTGGTCTATGAGCATTCGATTGTGACTGGTTGCCAAGCTTGAGATTGTTGTTGCGATTGATTCTGCTGTCTCAACTTAAGACACTGAGCCTTCCAATGATCTTTCTGCTTACAGAAACTACACTTTTTGGGGACAGTCCTTGCGTAAAACTTATTCTGATTATTAGAGAGTGACTTAGAAGATACTGCTAACACAAAGAGATTAGAAGCAGAAAGAATTCCCTTTTCAGAATAAGATCTAAGACGTATTTCTTCAGCCAATAACTCACTGACAACTGAGTCAATAGAAGGAACTGGAGAAAGATGCAAAATTGAACCTCTAAATCCTTCAAAATCACTGCGAAGTGCTGTTAGAAACTGTACCAACCGTTGCTGCTCTCTACGAGCAATATAGACAGCACATGCCTTTAATTCTGTTGATTCTGTAAGAGCCAATTGATCCCAAAGATCCGTCATAGCAAAATAAAACTGAATGAATTGATACTGCTTTACAAAATTTAACCAAGTGAATAACCTTTGCAAATGATCGCAAACCTCCTTTGCTGTCTCATACTTTACCAACTCTCTACCTATGGAATGCTCAACAGAATTGTTAATTCAAGTAATAATTTTTGCATTGTTTGCTTCCCCTACATCTATCAAAGCAGCATAACCCTCATCAGTATTCCCAGGTTTCATAGAAGTTCCAGTAACACATCTCCACATCTTCTTACCCTTAAGAAAATTTCTCATCACATAACTCCAAAACGAATAATTCTTTCCATCCAACCTCACACTCACAGACTGAAGCAAATCGTCTCTTTCAGTAGCCATAATCAGAAACAAAAGGAAAACCAGATCACAAAAGGGACGAAAACGAAAGACCAGATTGTAGAAACTGAATTAAAATCAAATACCAAATTGCAGAAACCAAATCAAAACGAAACACCAGATTGCAGAAAACGCTATGTTTGAAATTAAGTCTTATCCCATAAAACTTAGCTCAGATACTATGTTAAACAATACAAAAAAATAAAGAAAAAGAAGAGGATGTTAAGATTTCATTGATATTACATAATGAAATTGAATACAAAAAGATAATTTAACTTAAATACAAAGAGAGTATATATAGGCTAAATAAAGAAAATTAAAAAAGACTATTCTACCCTTAATAAATAATAAAACAAAATAACCATATATTTCTTAACAAGTACTAGAGCTTTGCTTGTCATCCAAATGCTTGATTCGAGCAATTACTACTCTTGGGCATGCTCAATAAAGATATAATTTCGTACAAAAAATAAACTAGAATTTGTCGATGGAAGTATCCATGAGCCACTTGAGGTCAATAGCCCATTGGCGTCATCATCACTTGGTTGCAGAATATCATGTCAGTTGATATGAAGAGTAGCATTCTTTATGTCGAGACTGCTCATCAATTGTGGCAGGAACTTGAACAATAAATTGCCCAACAAAATGCTCCCAGGATCTATGATGTAAAGCAAGGTATTGCTATGTTGATAAAAAACCAAGATACTGCAAGTGTATTCTACATTAAATTAAAAACTCTGCTGGATGGATTAATGAATTACTAGTCAATTCCTAATTGTACATGTGGGGAATTGAAAATAGTAGTGGATAGAGACTGGTAATGAAATTTCTTGTGGGTTCAATCGACAACTAAAAAGCTCTTAAGGCTCAAATTCTTCTAATCAAGCATTTTCCCAGACTTATTGAAGTATATTCCACTATACAATAAGAGGAAAAATGTCGACAAATTTCTCTAGACACCCTTGTTAGTGATTCCATGGCTTTCATGGTGGTTTCTAGTGATACTGAAGGCAGAATGTTACATCTTGTTGACCTCAAAAAATACTGTCAAAAGATACCGAACCCAATCGTGCATGCGCAAGCTCGATCCAACATGTAAATGCCGATCAAAGATCAGGATCACTCCAAAATTGGAAGTGGGAGAAACTCAATGACACGAGATGTTTCCATTAGGGTTTTGGTCGGATTTAAGGAATAAGATTGTATAATAATCAACAATCATTAAAAACAAGATTTGTAGTAAAAAGTATGTTTGGGAAGCAAATAATATTGTTCTTTGTATGTAAATTTGCATTAATCTTTACATTTCACATGGCGAGGGTATTTATAGTATTACAAATGAATTAGTGACCCTTGGATCAAACTATACGTGGCCTCATCTTTTCGGTTGAAGCATCAATTCTTATCTTTTCAAAGCGATGAATGCTCTTACACCCTATTGACAAAACAAGACACAAATTCACTTTTTACAAATGTCACATCAATTATTCTACAATTAATTCTTCACGTGGGCCGCCATTAGCTGAAAAGACTTTACATGAGCCTCGTCTTTCGCATGGGCCTCATCTTATACATGGGCCTCATCTTTCATAGATAGAGGCTCAGTAGTTCGGCTCACAACTTAAATAAGATGGCCATGTGGCTGTACCCTGTAACAAGTAATAACAATAGTCCCCCAAGTCCATGTGTAATTATTTATGTTATGCGTGGACTTTTAGCAATTATCGAAATGCGCTTCTGTTCTTGGATATCACAAAAAATTTGAAATTTGAAATTTCTAATTCACCTATCTCTCAAGTCTAGACATAAATATTTATGTTATGCGTGGAGTTGATAATCGATGTTGAACTGACTCACTTGCTTTGAAGATATCTGAATTTATTTTGGAGCCGAGGCAGAGAATTGCTGAACTGTCGAGACTCTTTTACTTTGAAGATAGTTGAATTTGTTTTGGAGTTGAGGCAGAGAATGGCTGAACTGTCGAGGCTCATTTACTTTGAAGATAGCTGAATTTTTGTCGAGGCTCATTAACTTTGAAGATAGCTGAATTTGTTTTGGATCTGAGGCAGAGAATTGCTGAACTGTCGAGGCTCATTCACTTTGATTGATTTCGATGTTAGTGCGCACTATTTGACAGTTTTGCATGGTTCCTAGGCAAGGTAGCTATAGCGATACAACTTCCAATACACTTACGGCTGTTACATTAAATATGTAATGATAGCTAACGATGAGCGTGCATTGCTTGTGGAAAATGCTCACGCTCTGAAGCCAGCACGTGTTGTGACGATACGATTTGAGGCATTGATGACATAAACTGTTTGCATTCTACGATTTTGATTTACCATGAGATTGAACGCCTCGGATCAATTGGGCCTTGATCCAATGGCACAGATTCAATTTCTCTTTGTATAAAAGTCAAAACTTTGTCATTTTAAAACTTTACCTTTACAGCATATTTTTCGAATTCTCTCGCGTTCTCCATCTTTCAGAAGTTTTTTGGCGTTCTTTTGTTCTCCGACAAGTCTCTAGATCTCCTTTTTTGTTTAGTTAATTCCCTTGTGAAATGATTTCCAATCTTTTATTTTCTGTCATTTTTCATCCTTTCCTTCGACTGCCATGTCTGCCAAGGCATCTATGGCCATCACCATAGTTAGGTTTGGGGAAGAATCTGTGTTTGGGATGTCGAGAGACTGGTATAGTATGACCGAGGAGCCTATAGATTAAGAGGCGGATTACGGAGCTGCCAAAATTCCATTTTCCATAACTTCTTCAAACTAGCAGAGCTGAGGGAAACATATTGCATACCTCATTATGTAGAGTTGCTAGTTCCCGAGGCCACGAACAAGCTTGCTTTCTGAGGCTAGGCTGTGTGGCCATTAGTGAATTCCTGCTTAAAACAGGAGTGCGTCTGCCTCTGCACCCCTTCTTTAGGGTGGTGCTGAGGAACTTCATGTTGTTCTCCACCCAAATTTTGCCAAATGGTGGAGCCAATTAGTTATGGCCTAATTCCTTTGGAAGGAGGTCTCCTTAGGCCAGGATATACCTCTGTACGTCTTCCAAATAATCTTTCAGGCTCGCGTCATGGGGAAAGACATCTCTAAGGGATGGTATTACATCACCCCGTGGGGGGCTCATGCTCCATTTGTAGTAAGACTTCCTTCTTCTATCAAGGGATAGAAGGAGTCTTGGTTTTGGGTCAGGGATAGGTGGTAGTTGGTTGAGGGGGATATTATCTCAACCTGAGTGGTACCGACCGAGTACTACCAAGCCTGTGAGTGCCTTACCCTTTAGTTTGTTATTTATGTCCAACATCTTAGTACTGATTCCATTTTGCTGTCTTTACATATTTCGGTTCATGTTATGAACTTCACGAGGCTGAGTGGGACGTCATTGAAGACATTTACAAACTATCCCCAAGGCATAGAAGCTTTGCCCACCTCATTGACCTAGATAACTATTTCCTGGACTTCGGATTGATGACCTCTAAAGGTAAGAGGCTCCTTTACTGTTTAGTTCATATTCACCTTTACAATTTCTAACTCTTTCCTTTCACATTTGCAGACAAGTTCACCAAGAAGGAATACCCAGTACCTAATATGGCCACTATTTTTAAGGCCATTATCGTGGCACAAAAGCTCTGAAGCCCTTATCCTTCGGGGTGAAATAAATGAGGTCGAGGCTCGAACGCCTCAACAAAGAAAAAATTGAGAAGGAAGCAGAGGAAGAGGCTCCCAAGAAGGCTCAAATGGCCTTTGATAGAGGCAAGGAGAAAGTGGAAAAGCCCTAGAAGAAGAGGAAACTTGTTCATGCAAGTGGAGCTTTTGCCAACTTTGGGTCCACCATATCCCATTTTGATAAAGGGGCTTCCCAGCAGACAAAACTTTTTCAATCTTCGATTAAGGCCGCTATTGTGGAGCAGTCGTGAGAGGTCAGTGAGGAAGCTAAGAAGGGAATAGCGTCAGCTTCTGAGGTCCCTAGGAAAGGGCAAGTTGAAAGGACCCCGGGGAAGTTTGGGAACTTCCTCGGTGGGAGGGATAATTAGATTGCCTTGGCGGTTCCGGAGATGCTGCCGGCTGACGTCTGAGGTACCACAGAAAATTTTAATAAATTTTGGACTGAGAGATGAAAGATCTACGTGTCCACCTATGATGCGGTGGACCTTACGGCACTTTGGTTAGCCAAAGTGAGACGGCATTTGGGGTAGCACTTGAGTGTCAAGAATGTTATTTGACATTCAATGGAGAAATGGGGCCTCATAAGAGAAGTTGAATGCTGCTGAAGCCGAGGTAAAGAAGGTTAAGATTGAAGCTGAGGCGTTGAGGGCCCAAAAGGTCGAAGATGAGACCAAGCTATCTTCTACATTGGATGAGATTGAGGCTTTAAAGAAATAAGTATACGAGTCTCAGTACGAACTGACTTCTTTAACTAAGAAGGTCAAAACTTCAGACAACCATCAAAAGCTCTCTACCATGGCTCTTGAGAAAGCCAACCTCCAACTTGTGACTTCAAGGATGCAAACAACTTTATGGAGAAATAGGTAGTTTATTACATAAGCTAGATGGAAAGAGCAGAATGTGAGGTTCGTCAGGCTGGTGAGGAAGCGATCAAGAATTACATTGCCAACTTTCATCTGATTGGGGAGTATCAAGGCGCCATTTACTAGAGGAAGTTTTCTTACAAAGAAGTGGTAGGTAGGGTCAAGGAGCTTTACCCTGATCTGGATGCTTTAGAACTGAAAGCAAAATTTATTGAGGAAGAGGTTCCCAGACTCCTGTAGAGGAAGCTGCTGAACTTTCTTCTGAAGAAACTCCAGAAGTGGCGATTGATGCACCTATCACTAAGGCACAAACTCCTCCACCTCCTGAGCAATAGTTTAGACTTAACCAAATTTTGTAATGTCTTTGGCCTCCTGATGTACTTGTTATTCTAATTAATGAATGAATTTTCTATACTTTCTTTTGTATGCAAACAAACTAACTGAACTGGACTATGCTGAACTAACTCGACAGGAACTGGATTGAATGTTAATCAGACAAGTTTACCTTAGATTAGTTAGGCTTTAAGCCTCTACTTTGAATGAACAAATTATTACTCAATTTGACTCAAGTTTGGACTTCAAATAAATTGACATTGTCAAATAACTCAGAAGTTTCAAAGGGACTTTTCTTTTTATGAGGCATGTGGTGTACGCCTCGGAGTTCAAATGAGGTGGTCCTTATAGGGACTGTATCCTCTCCTCCGAGGTGCCGACGCTTCCTCACATGGTGGATGATTCATCCATGCAAACATTTTTCCATTGATGTTCAGCTTCATCAAAGGGAGGCATGTGATGTACGCCTCGGAGTTCAAATGATGTGGTCTCTTTAAGGGCTGTATCCTCTCTCCTGAGGTGCCCAGGCTTTCTTATATGGTTGATGGTTCATCCATGGAAAGGCTTCTCCCTTGACATTTAGTATCGTAAAAAAGAGGCATGTGATGTAAGCTTCGGAGTTCAAACGAGGTGGTCCCTTTAGGGACTGTATCCTCTCATCTGAGGCGCCACGCTTCCTCACATGGTGGATGATTCATCCATGCAAAAGCTTCTCCCTTGACGTTCAGCCTCATCAAAGGGAGGCATGTGATGTACGCCTCGGAGTTCAAACGAGGTGGTCTCTTTAGGGACTGTATCCTCTCTTCCAAGGCACCCACGCTTGATAACTATCTTGAAGCAAAAGATTCCAGCAATGAGTTACATTCATTGGGTAATACATTCGTAAATGCTCGACATTCCATGGATGAGGTTGAACCCTTCCATTCATGTCTTGAATCCAGTAGGTACCAGGTCGGATATCTCTTTTAATGCGGTAGGGTCCTTCCTAGTTTGGTCCTAAGATGCCTTCTCTAGGCTCCTTGTAGGATAAGAACACTCTCTGAAATACCAAGTCATTTATTAGGAAGGACCTCTTATTTACCTTAGCGTTATAATACCGAGTCATTCTTCTTTATATGCCACCAGCCTAAACTGTGAGTCATTCCTTTTCTCTTCAAGGAAATCGAGCTCACACATCCTGAGTTCATCTTTGGTATCTCATTGAAGCTCAACCTTCGAGGTCTCGTAACTTTTTGTTGTAAAATTACTTTCCATTATCTAAGATAATAGAGTGGGGAATCCCAAACCAGCATATGATATTTTTCCACAGGAACTTGGAGGTGTTAACTTTCGTTATCTTTGTCAGAGGTTCGGCTTCTACCCACTTTGTAAAATAATCAATTGCAACAATGGCGAATTTAACACTTTCTCTGCCCTTAGGTAGGGGACTAATGAGGTCCACACCCCATTTGCTGAAAGGCCAAGGGCTGGACACCGAGGTTAACTCCTGGGAGGGTTACCTTTGGACATGGGAAAAACGTTGGCACTTGTCAGTCATATCTTCGAACAAATTGTATAGCATCTTTTTTAAAGGTAGGCCAATAATATGCCTACCTTAATACTTTTCCTACGCGGATGGCAAGGTGATTTAGGCACCTCGTCTGACGTAACACCTCTTTAATTGAAACGTTACATCCATAACAAGGCACCATAAGTTGCATTTTTGATGTGATAGACATTTAGTTAAAAAGGTATCTTCCATGACATAGCTTCGGCCTAAAGATCTTTCGTACGAAGAGATTTCATATGTCGTTAGATTTAGTAGTTTTGCAACCCTGGCTTTCAGTCAACCTTTTATGTAGCAAGCTTGGACGTAGGGTGACTACGTTTTAGTTTATTTAATGTCATCACCGACCTAGGATAGTTGGGATTATCACCTATAAACCCGTAGCCATTGGAATGAAGTAACGTATCATATTTCCAATGAACATCACATCTTCCCTTTTCCTGTATATGCTTATATTTAGTGTATTCTAGAGATAATACAAATCTATACATTTACAATATTGCTTGGTATTGTCTTTTCACCCAAATCCTGTTTACTCATGTCCATTGTATCTCCTAAACCTATAATATCTTCCACTGTTAACTAATTTGAGTATTGAAGTGCTTGGGAAACCAAACTTTTAACCACAAGATTATTCCATCAACAAAAGTGATATGATCCAAGGTACCATCGAGGCGAGGGAAAGTCTGGGGAAGGATCCATTGCTAGTGAAAGAAGGACCGATGAATCGATCGAGGGCAAAGCGGGTGAAAGCAGCAATGACATTGCTTGTTCAAGCTACGGTTGCCGATATGGCGATCGTGACGAAGATTGGAGCAAGTTCCACTTTGGGGTCGAGGCCGGA